>JAHLSL010000023.1:14408591-14574571 GCA_025920805.1 Petroica traversi
GAAAAAGAAAAAGAAAAAGAAAAAGAAAAAGAAAAAGAAAAAGAAAAGAAAAAGAAAAAGAGGAAAAAGAAACCAGGGGAGGAAAAAAACCTCAAACCGAAGAAATAAAATCTCAGCACACAACTGTCGGTACTTTGCCATTTCTCACTTATTAGAAGAGAAGGGGTTCAAAGGAGGGTACACTGCAGCACTTCTCCCTTATTTGTGTGCTCTGAAATGCCATGATATGGGGTGAATATTCTTGGCATACAGTGTCTCAAAATCAGCACATAAAATTGTTATTGATTCAGGTGAAAGGTACAGGTCGACATCACAGGACCCTTCCCTTCCTTTCTTCCATCTTTCTTGATTACTTCAAAGCTTCTTTGCTTAAGTCAGACTATGTCATGTTAAGAATGTTCAAAATAGTTTTTCCTGTGTGATGTTTTTGCACCCATGTAATTTCATCTGCTAACACTGATTCTGACTTGTGAATAATGGGTCTGGTCTCTGATCTGTAATGGGAAGTGTGCATCTGCTGCTTGTATCAGTTAAAGATTTATGGGAAATGACTGAATTGATGACATGGGCCAGGTCACAGCGGCAGCTCTGATACTGCTTTTAGTTCAAAGATATTCAGTACTCTTCCATCAGCTGGAGTGTTCCTAAGTAGGAGCAGAAGAAGCATGACAATTACTGCAAATCATCTGCTTTCAAGCTTTATTATATGTACTGTGCCAAATAGTATTCTTACAGTTATGGTCAAATCTTTTACAGTTGAATAAAATTATTCTTACTGCAAAAAGAAACAATTTGCCATAAGTACAGTAGTAGAGTGTGACATGGGAATAATTCTTTCAATAATGAAGAAAGAGTGGTTAGCCATACTGGTTCTTCCTGGTTAATTTAGAGCCACAGGTTACAAAATGGAGCAGAACAGTATTTCAGAGAAATGGAGACATCTGGTAAAATAACACAATATAATTGCCCTACCATCATTTATTGCAATTCACCTAAGGACAGCCAAGGGATTGCAGAGATAGTTCAATTTAAATTTGTTTCTATTGACATGGTCCTCTTTCCCCAGCTTATTACCCAAACAAATGAGCTTTGTAGAAGGTATTATGAAGAGTCTGGACTGATGATTCCCTTACCATACTACTGCAATGTACTTACAGAGTTACTGTAATTTTCTCCTAATGGCTATCTTGAAATCCCAAGAGGAGAAAAGTTTGGATTAGTCAGATGTTGCAAAAAACCTCAAGCTACAGAATCTCTTGGATTTTAAAAGCTACATATTGATGCATTGATTTGCTTGAGATTTTGGGGCTAAACTGAATCTCTATCTTCAGATGTTCATTAAGTTGCTACATGAACTATAGGCCCATCATACAAGGGGCTACAGTCCTTCAGCATTATTAGATCTGCCTTTTCTTTTCTACTTTGCTTTGTTTTCCACTGCTACCCTTTTATTACATTAAGTAAACTTATTTCATAGATCCATTTATTGATTTGTGTGATATCTTCATCAAGCATAACAGGACAGTTGAAGAAAAAAAGTCCATAAGGGAATTTCTGAAGTGTTTAACTATCAGAGTTCAGCGTTTTCACAAAGGAAAACAACAACAACAACAACAAAAAGATAAAATTTTAAAACCCAGAAGTTTCCAGTTACAGTAGGGAAAATTATGAATTTCATAGAAAGAAAATTATTTGTAACCAAGATTTTAAAGATATTTTGAGTTGCATATACATAACAGTGTGGACTCTTTGTCATGAGAAAGAGAATATACCGGTAGGAATATAGGCTCTTTAGTTTAAGGTCTGCTTGGTTTTTGTTTTCTGAGTGTACTTAGATGTATTTTAGTTGAGTAATCCTTAACACATTCCCAATAAAAATTCTGCATATATTCATGGCTTTTATTTATTCTGTCTGCCAAGTATTGAATGTATTTATTTCACAGATTATATTGAACAGTGCAAAAAATAGTCCAATGCATACACTACAGGAATTATTTTTTAAACTGTCATTATTAACAAATCCTAAAGATGTACGCACAGATTATGTTCAAGCACTTTGGAAAGCCTCCACCTATCCCTGGTTTTGGTCTCAATTATTTTATGGTTGATATAATCTTCAGTCACCTTTTAAAACAAAAAATATTATTGGTTACAAAGAACGAAATATACAAATGGCAAAACCTGTTTTTGAAATCTACACACACACCCACACTTGTCCAGTGCATTACAGCTGCAATAAACATGTTTTCAGTCCCTAGTCAGTGCATTTTGATTAAAAGGTAGATGTCATCAATAGTAGCATCACTCCTGTGACCCAGGTAAAATGATCATATTGCCTGATGTCCCTGCATTTAAATGCCAAATGGTGCTTGTTCATAAGGAATTGTGTGAAAAGTTACAATAGCCATTGGAGCCAGGGCTTTCTTTAATCTTCACTTTGTCAATGAAACTAGGGAAAATCTTATTGAGTTTGTAATGCAATGCAAATTGTACATGGTGTTTCTTATGTGTGTAATTGTTAAGCTTTTGTATTATAATCCTTTTCAATTTACATTTCTGATGGCCAAAAGTATCTCTTTATTTGGGGAATTTCAGTTGCAGCCTCTGTACTCTTCTAAGAATTAAGAAAAAAAAAAAGATTTTTTTCCAAGCTTGCTTGACTCTAGAAATTCTTAAACTCCTACTTCAATATGAGAGAAAAGCTCTTTCAGACAGAGTTGTAAATAGGTAAATTTGTTTTGTTTAGAAGGAATACCTGTAACAGACCAATTTCCCTCACTGCGTCTCTTCCAGGCTCAACTTCACTCCTTGACTCCTGACTTTTTACCTTCTGTTTCAGCAGGGAGAGGGATGGCGATGAGGATGTGGTCAGTCCATAACTGATCCTACCTGCTGCTCCTTCTCCTTCTCCATTGTGGCCTCTCCCCCTGCTCCCTTGTGGGCAGGGCAATGGGGAATGTTTGCAGTTCTGACCCCTCTGCACTGAGGCCATTCCTTTAGCATCCCACTGCCAACACCCGGCACCAACAACCCATGCACAGTCTTCCTCAAAATCATGGTGTAATTTTCTTTCCATTCTCTGAAATTCAATAAATGATCCTGCTTTTTGTGCAAAGTTGATGCCCTACGTCATCCCTCTCAATCCTGAGGACACCCTCCTAATGTTTTAGAAACAGGAGCTCTCTGATTCATACCCAGTCTTTGGTTTACTTCACAGATTATGATCTGCTGCCATTTTGCCTTTTTCAGCAGCACTCCTCTCTTTTATGACAGTTCTCCACATTACTGAGTGCATTAAAGTTCCCATTTTTCTATCACATCTTTTTTTGAAACACCTTCTGAGTTCCATGTTTATTAAATAAAGACCAGAGCTCTGCTGCTGCATTCTTCATGCCAGTGATTTACTTTGTGGAGAGAAGCAGAGAAATGGCATTCCTACTCAGAAAATAATGAAAACAGTTTGAAATTAACTGCAGCAAGTGTAGGATCAGCTTTACAGCTCACACAGACATGCAGCCAATGCAAAAGACATTTACTACCAATTCCATCTAATAATTAATTTTGATTGAATTACAACTTAATCCCAGAAAAAGATCGCCCTGCAGCTATAGAAGTTTTGTCAACATGACTCAACTACTTTATTCCAGTTGTTAATCAACCTCCCTATTAAAAATAGGCTCCTAATTTCTGCTTTGACTTTATCTAGTTCTATTCCAATTTATAGCAATTTTTTCCTGCTATTCTTTGTCCTACATTCTATACAGTACTTTAATGTGTTTGAGTTTATAAATCCCAGGATTAAATTTACCCATTTTACCACTTCATTATGTTACTCATAATAACTCGTTTTCAAAGTTATTCTTTTTCATAAGGCAGTAGTCCTTTCAGCTGACAGGACCTGCATTCTCTGCTGCAAAAGTGTTTTGTAGGAATGTGTCCAATGGGCCAAATGATAGAGACTGTGCTCAGTGATTGTTACTTCCTTACGGAAGTCCTGCTGATGCTTTCATCATTCACGGATTTGTACAGCACTTGTTTTTTATTTAGGGCCACGCCTTTGATGGCATGCTGAATGTATGAAAAGCATGTTTCCTTGTCCCAGGGGCTGCTGCTTTTGACATTTGTCAAAGAGTTGTTAATCTCAAATTGAAGGATGGCCTCAAGTTGCACCAGAGGAGGTTTAGATCAGATATTAAGAAAAATTCCTTGACTGAAGAGATGGTCAGGCATTGGAATACACTTCCCAGGGAAAAGGTGGAATCACCTTGATGACCTTGGAAGTTTGTTCCACACTTAGTGAGTCTATGGTTTTAACTAACCCTTTAGTATGTGATTCACTGGTATCAGCCGGTGGAATTCTCTCTCTTATCCTTAAAAAAAAAAGAGCAAAGCTTATCTAATACTCTCAATAATTGCGCAATCCTTTTGAAACCCTAGAAAGTTTCCACTAAACTGAGGAAGTGTGCTCCTCCAGCTTTCATCAGAATAGTCAATTTTGAAAGAAATATCTTCTATGTAGTGAAATGAGAACAAAGGTAAGAAGTACACCTGCATACGCAGGGTGAGAATAGGGACAAAAACTTTGACAATGCTAGAACTCACAGACTTTTCTGTTGGTAAGAAGGCCCTTCCCTGACAGGTGAATTCACTGGAGGCTTGAACCTACAAAAAGCTATGGACTTTTCCAGCTTTTTTTGCATCTCTAAATTCTTTCCAGCCTCCTCTCTATTTTTTCCATTCATCCCTCTTGAATACATAGCAGTTTTGGTTAATAGTGGACTGGGATTTCTTGAGCCTGATGTGACACAACAGATAATTTTATTCTTAGGTAATGCATAATTAATTAATGAACAAGTCTACCTCCCTTTTTCAAAGCAGGACAGAAGCATGTCTGATTAATTAAATTATGTCCACAAGATCAGACTCCACTGTGAGTCCAATAAAATCTGAAGACCCAGAAGGACATCAAAAGCTGACATATTTGTTTTTTAACTTGCAAACTCACTCAAGTCATACTGTCCAGAAGCTGCCCAGTACTGACACAACTAATGAAACAAATAAACAGTCTGATTATCCACCAGAAACCTCTCCTTAAAGATATTTCTGGTATTGAATAAAAAAAAAAACCACAAAAGGACAGTGCTTTAAATATAACAATGCTTAATATAAAGAATAACTTTCACACAACTTGGAGTTTTATGCAAGAAAAAAAAAAAAAAGGAAGAACCAAGAGCATTTCCTATTTTATTTGTCCATTTCAAATTTTTGTACTGCTTCTTGGGAATTTCGGGAAGACTTAACCTGCCTTGCAAATGTGCAGAAATGGGAAAGAAAGATGAAAAAACTCCCATGATTAGGTGCTACTCTCTGTATGTAAAAGCAGAAAACTCATTTTTGTAGTCAAACAAACAGTTGTTTTCTCTTGGTTTTTTGGGTTTTTTCCCCACTTTTGAAAAAAATAAGGTTGTACAGTATTCAGGAAAAATAAAAAATTAAATTGCATCTACATATATTGAAGGTATTCAGTTAAAATCCATGCCACTGAAGGAAAGCAAATAGAAGAACCTGGATTACATTAATGTTAGCCATCCCTTCAGTGAGATATAGGTGCTGTTCCATAGATAATGCAGAGTACCCTGGACTAAAGCTCAAGAAAACTTCTGGTTTATGCTAGTGGAAATATTCTTTTGGCTTGAAAGCACACTGCACCTAGAAAGCAAGACCCTTAAATGTAAAATCTTTTAGTTACTTCATGTTTTGATACATGTCAAGATTTTCTTCTAAGCGTGATCATGCAAGATATTTTGAGGATGAATTTTGAAAAGCTCTAGGAGGGATGTTTTGCTTCAGTCTATACACTTTTGGCTATCCTAAAAGCAACTTGCCTTAATTTTACAAAGTATTTCAAAGACCATGAGTACGGATTTTTAAACAAGAGAAATATGTATCTCTGCATCTCTCTCATCCATCATCTATCATCTATCTCTCTATAGATCTGTATGCAGAAAAATTATGCTGTTTAAATATAAAATTACATATGGAGATATATCTCTTTACATATAATTTACAACTTTTTATATATGCAAAATTATATCCATATAGATATAGATATAGATATTTATTCATATAAAAGTTTAAACTTTCTCCAAGTCTGCAACAGCCTTATGTATATGACTATAATACAAGGTGCAAAATTTCTGAACAAATTTCTCACACTATGGAAAAGTTGGCTCCTTTCCTTCCCTCCACCCACCAAAATTCCCCCATTTTTCTAAGAGAAAATAATTAAAATAAGACAAAATTATGTCTGGCTTGATATAAATATATATAGCATATAATATACAAAATATGTTAATATATAAATATTATGCAATATATGTGACAGAAATGAATGCTGCTCATACTTCCTTTGCCAAATTTCCCTCCATAATCTTTTTGGCTGCAGACCAGGATTTCATTTCCCCCATTTCTTGCCTAAATTTACTATTATCTCCTTTGCAGACTTGCCAGATATCCTGCCCTTTCAGGTTTTGATGAATAAGAGGCCAGCGGCTCATTAAGGCTCATTTCATTACCTATAGCAACACTGGGGTCCAAGAGGAGTCCCCAGGTCAGCTTCAGGGCAGAATTAATCCCAGTTTGCATTCTTTAGGTCCTGAAGTTCTCATTCTCAACAACCTGAGATGAGACCTTTCCAGGTAAGAGTGTGTTGGGTGGAGGAGTGTAAGCTTGAAAATGGTAAATGTGGAGGCCAGTGGGGCTGCTGACCAGGATTCTGAAAGGGCCTACTGGTAACACCGTCCCTAGGGCTGTGTTATCCTCCCAGTCAGGGTGACCCAAAGTTCTTCCCCAAAGCACCCCAAGGCCTTATATACATTTATTTTAATTCCATTCTCCCAGCTGGCCAATTGGCCTTCACGCCCCTTTTGTCCTTATATGGAA
Organism: Petroica traversi; assembly: GCA_025920805.1. NCBI lineage: Eukaryota > Metazoa > Chordata > Aves > Passeriformes > Petroicidae > Petroica > Petroica traversi. The sequence goes on from JAHLSL010000023.1 coordinate 14,415,534, forward strand.
TTTCTCTGGAATGTTCTCCCCAGTTCGATGCCCCATTGGCCCCTTCTCCTTGGTCCCTCCTCCTGCCCCTCCTCATTGGTTCTCCAACCCATCTATCAGCATAGTACCACCCCCAGCCCTCTCCCTATTGGTTGTTGTAAACCCCGCCCCCTTTGGTTACCCCTAAGTAATGTAGTTCAAGTATGAAAAGCAGTTAAACCTCCATATAAGTAACGCTATCTGGGCTACTTGTAAGTCATAAAAAGCTCAATTACCCTGTTATTTGTCAAGTGAAAGCATATTTTTCTTGTTAAGGACAGGATGTGCTGTGTACATTAAAGTACTGCAAGTATCTGTGTGGCCAAAGTGTAAATTGTTGTAAATCTGTGGGGTTTTCTCTTTTGGAGGTCTGCCTAGGGTGCCTTGATATCTGGGCAGCATGGAGAAAAAGAAGGCAGGCAAAAGCTACGTGCCATAATTTTGGCAGTGGGAACCACCGTGTCAACAAAACCTGAACAGCTGAACTTTCACAAAGACCCTGTTATAACAAAGAATATTGTTATGTTTATAGTTCCACAGAGGCCACAGGAAATGTGCCTGATTAATCATGCTTAATTACGAGCTCTTATTAGGCTGGTATCCATTTGGACACCATGCTGTAATGCAGCAGAGAGATCGCCACCCACTGTGTGAGCAGAAGTGGCAGACAGGCGCATGCGGTTCCTGTGACTCCTTTTTGTCTGCAAAATGCAGCTGAAAACTGCACTGTCAAGCAGAAAACATAAAACACTTAATGTGCTTTCATCTTGGTTTATATAAACCGCATTTCAACACCTGACAGTGCTTCACGTGGAACATAATCCTGTATTTCAGGAATTTTTGTACAAACATTGTTTTTAGCAGCTTATAACTATAGGTACATTGGCAAGACTTGATTAAAGATCTTTAAAAATACACTAAAAAAAACCCCATGTAAGGACACATACTATTGTCCTGATATAACTTCATTTGGTAGTAAGAATTTGCATACCTTAATAAGCTTACATACTTGAAAGACTGAAAACTTTAACAGTTTTTTTTCTGTGGTTCTCAGTATATACCTTCCCACTTTTAACACTGTCTCTCCATAGTGCTAGACTTAAAGTCTTGCCCAAAGATAGCTATGATATTAATATACACAATGTGTAAACCAGCTTGCCTATCATTGCTTCTACTTGCAAGGTCATATTCTGTTTTTACAGCACAGACTACCAGAAAAAAATATTTCCACTGATGCTTAAAACACCACAGGAGGGATAAGAATTATACCCTCAGAAACTTCGTAGAATCATAAAATAATAGAATAGTTTGGTTTGGAAAGGGATTTTAAGGGGCATCAAGCCCAACAGCCCCTGCTGAGTAGGGTCATTTTTTACTAGATCAGGTTGCTTAGGCCCCCATCCATCATGACCTTCAATGTTTCCAGGGATGGGGCATCTACCACCTCTCTAGGCAAACTATTCCAGTTTCATCCCTTTTGCAATTACTGCAATTAAATCTGCTTAACAAACTAACATAAAAATAAAATTATCTACTTGTAAATGCTAACACTGCTAAAGGAATGAATTGTAAAATGTAGAGGAAAAAAAATATTGAGAACTGCACATCTGCTGTGTTTGTGTCTCTAAAATCTCCACTTGGCATATTCATTTACAGACTTATATTTTCAAGATTCGTTTAGGAAGATGCTGGAAATATGCTGGAACCTCTCATGCCATAAAAATTGTACAGATGAGCAAAACGAATGAATTATTAAATTATGTGTTAACTTCTCAGTAAATGTGGGACATTCAGAAGTTCCTGCCTAAGAACAGAAAGCAGAGAGTCACCTATTTTCTTTCTGTTGCCATGCAGCCTTACTATCTATTTTGCAAAATCATCCTCTCTCCAGCACTAAATGTAATTAAGAACCTTTTCAAAATAATGATTTAATGATCTGCCTTTTTTCCCTTCCACATTGTAGCCAAGCAAACAGAGTAACTGACTCACTCACAAAAGGTTCAGACTATTATTTTATTCAGAATATATTTTATACTATTTTATATGGCACATCATTGCAGCTGACAGTGCTTCACCTGGATGATATCTGTTAAGGTAACAGCATAAAATAAGCACTAATCCATTAAAAGTTGGACTTTCTCCCCCTCCTCCCCACCCCAGTTGACATTATGTAACTTACAAAAATGGCTTGAAGAAGAGCTTTTGCAAGAAAATTGCCTTCACCAAACTGAATTCTGGTCCTGAATTGTGAAAAGTTAAACACTAAAAACCCTTTGTAGAGGGTCACAATAGCTTCATGCTTCCATTTTGTCATGAAAACCGTTCTAAGACTTAAAGCCTTCCATCCAGTCTTTGGTCATGTGCATTCAACAGGGGCTTTTGCCTCCAAATAGGAATGTTTTTGGCTAAGTTCTTATTTGTGCTTTGATCTCTTTACCACCTTCTATTTAAAAAACAAGTTTGAAAACATTTGAACCATTTTTTCCCTAACTGGTTTTGACATACTGTAGGTCTCTTCTCCTAAGTAACAAGTGATAGGAGAGGAAATGGCCTCAAGTTATGCCAGGGACTGTTTAGATTGTTTATTTGGAAAAATTTCTTCACTGAAACAGTGGTCAGGCATTGGAGCAGGCTGCACAGGGGAGTGATGGACTCATCATTAGTAGAGGTATTTAAAAAACATGTAGATACAGCATTTAGGGACGTGGTTTAGTGTCAGTCTTGGCAGTGCTGGGTTAATAATGGGGCTTGATCTTGCAGGTGCTTTTGGCCTAAATGATTCTGTGATTCTACGACTGAAAGAACTCTACCTCAGGGCTGCAATTTTGTACCAAATTATGCGACTTCCTGGGTAGAAAAATTGCATAGGGGTTCTCTGCAGGTCTGCCTGTTGGATTGTTGTGTCTGCACTATCATTGCATAGAGTCTGAGTTCAAAGCTGGATTTGCTGATGGTCCTACTCTGATGGCTGTCAGGAAAGTTGTCTCGGGGGGGGAAAAAGTCCAGCTGTACCCTGGGCTGTCTGATATTCATGTGTGTAGCAGGGGCAGGTCCCCTTCCAACAGCTTCACTGCCTTCAATTTGCTCTTACACTGGTGGTCTGGGACTAATGCACTTGCTTGAACTGTAGGAGCAGGAACCAGATGGTTTTGGGATGCTTCAGGAGCATAGGTGAATATGGCATGAGCTCATGGGAGAAGAGACAATTCTGAATAAACGGAGGTGGAGGCAAAGTCTATGCAACAGATTTTTCTTTGCCCACCAGAAAGTCACTTCATCTTTCTTTCTGTAGTGAAATAGACCTAACTGCTCACAGTGAACAGACGGGACTGATTTATGTTTTCAGAAGAATTTCATGAAAGCTGCCAGTTCTTTCATTTTACCCATTTTTCAACACCTTCTGACTGTAAAATTGGCTGAGTTGCGCTGACTCCTAAGTGATGATGCCAAAGTTGTTCCCAAAAACCAGTCAGGATTTATTCAATCTTCTTTCAGGGAGGGATAACCTTGGAAGGGAGGTTAGAAATACTTTATCACTAGGTGGGGAAGAAAGGAAGAGAAAGGGACAGATGTTCATAGATTCTTCTCAGCTTTCTGCTGAGGAGATTCTTCTTCAAGACCAGGAGTAGAATAGTGAGGACACACCCCTCATTCCAGGTTCATCTCAGAAGTTTCTTTCTCTCTGAATATTGATTTGGCTACAGCTCTTGGCTGCTCAGTGCTGCTCCTCAGCCTGCTTTCTGCTTCTTCCAAGCAATTTCTAGATCTGGTGCATCAACTTCCCAGCAGCTGCTGTCTGAAAAGCAAAACAGGAAGAAGTTATTTGTTTGGGTCCTTACACCTGATAAGAATATTAATTTTTGACACAGACTCTTCCTTCATGCCTCCATAGACATCCCTGTTTTTGTAGTTGTTTCTCCACCAGTGCTTTCACCTGCTCTGCATTTCACACAGGTCTTTAAAGACTGACCAAAACCTAAAGTTGACAACAAGACAATATGAACACAGCTGAAACATGAAGGGAAATGTTGCTCACCTGGGAAATGTGGCCAATGGAAGGAGACTTGGGGGTGATACTCCTTGTAATAATATCAAGGTCTACTAGCAACACTGCAGGAGGCAAGCTGAAGAGACTTTAATAAAGACACCAGCGAAATAGAAATGTCATGACACAAGGATCCAGGGGAACAGAAGAACTGGAACGTTGTACTCTTTATGCCTCCTGTGAAGGAGAGAATATTTTGGGGGGTAACTTTTACAGCTGACACATATTACAACTTTTATAACAAATAAGAAAGTTTCTAAGTTTTCTCATTCCTAAGGCTGCATGATCCAGACCCAGGAGCTGGCATCATGTGATGTCAGTTATGTGAGTTGCACAATCAGTATGATTATACATGAGATTTAAACAAATTTTGCATAGTTATTTTATTTTAGAAATTTTTAGATGACCCTTAAAATTTTCTTTTATATCAAAAAATTGTCTAATTCATTAGCATTAAATGGATACATATCTGAAATGCAAAGCCATCAAATCTTGGACAAAAAACTTAATTTCATTTACCTTGCAGCTGAAGTGCCAGACTTAAATCATTAGCTTCATTCATGCCAATGAGTATTCAGAGAGAAAACTGTGCATGTCACAGTGCTTTAGAAAAAAATTCAGCAACATTAAAAGTAATGAGCAGGTTTATAAGTGAGTGACTAAGGTAACATGCATCCAGAAATTACTGCAAAAATGGTTGCTGTGTGCCTGCATCCAGACAGACCACTAAGACTAAGACACAAAACTAGTGCTTGTCTTCCAAAGCACGTGGTGATGTGGTGGGTGAGTGGAAAAAAAAACACAATTTCCCCAAAAATATCTCCACTGCTTGTTTTCTTGCCCCACTACTGATTTTTGCAAGAGGTACCTGCTTGGCATTTCTGCAGTTGCTTACTCATTTTCTCTGAAGGACATTGCTTCCTGTCCTCTCTCAGAGAAGCTAGGTAGCCACTAGGTAAAAAAAAAAAAAAAAAGAGAGAGAGAAGAAAAATAAGAAAAGATCACTCCAATATATGTAGGCATACAGAATTAACACCTGCAAGCCAATATTATTTATTTTTTTCCTTTGCTCAACTGCCAGCCCTCTGTATGTGCAGTTAATGCAGTGACTCATAGAAAGTCATATAAAATTGGCTTTCTCTGAGACCTTTTACACTTATTTTTGCCAGCTTCTTAAAAAGTGGAGGGATATTGCAGCCCACAAAAACATGCATGTGTTCAAACATACACATTCCCACGTGTATGCTACCTTTGCTTGTATTATTTGCCAAGGTTGGAAATGTGGAAAAGCATCCTCTATATAGACAGCATTTTAATTCTTCTTCAAACTCCTTGAGGAGGTTTGGACTGATTTCAAAGGGTTGAAATGAATATATTTCTTACATCAAACATTTATATTCTTTATATTTTAACTTCTCTTGGTAAGAAAATGTAGAATACTTTGCTAGATTTAAGGCAAAAAAATCACAATACTTCCCACAACTAATTTATTTTTGCAGATATAAAATTAATAGAGGTACCTGCTATTCTCCAAGTCAATAAAATACAGCTTTAAATTCAACGAGTCAGACCTTACTGTAAGCAAGAGCCATGTCAACTGTTCATTTTCAGTTGAATTCCTTTTGAACAAAGTGCTTTATTTAAGTTTATAACACCCAGTTTTTGGGAAAGAAAGAAAAAAAAAGAGCAGTATATTCCCATGACAGAAAGGATCTTACTATTTTAAACAAAAATTTCACCATGTAAGTCAATGTAATTGAGGTTTAGTATGCTTTAAGCTACAAATGCTTAAAAGGTGCTTTGAATATGCAAAGGAAGACTAACTAAAAAAAAACCAAAAGAAAATTAAGGCAGACAATTATAATGGGACCTGTCAGACTACTAACAATTTTAATAGAAACAAATTTTACATGAATAGTCAGAAAAAAAATTCTGTGTAATTTTGAAGTTGGTACTTGTTATCAGTAACTTTTTTTACTTTCTTCACCTCCACATAATGAAATAGCAGGAGGTGTGACAGAACCCCTTCATCATACACAGTCTTAAAAATAGCTAATTATGAAAAATAAGCAGATAATCCCAGTGAATTAATCTCTAGTTTGCTTTGAGGTTCATATCAAGAATATTCTTGATGACCACACTCTAAACATTCCAAACGCTCCCTTGTCATCAGGTGGGTGCTTGGCTATAAATGCACACAGCTTTCACATGACTGGAAATCCCCTGGTGAAAGACTCAAACTGCTGCATAAGACTTATGAGTGCACATTTTCATGAGAATGAATGTTTAACATGATATCTGTTGTTTGTGTTATTGAATGATCCATCCATATAAATTAATTAAAATGCATCTTTTAAATTATATAGATGCAGTCTCTTGAGACACCAATCATAAACACTCATATCTAAATCCACCCCCAGCAATGCATTTTTCATAAATATTCAAGGACACCAACTCAACATTACAATAGCATTGTTTCTCCCTTTGTTTCCTTCCCATCCCTCAAAGGGCTCAAAACAATCCAAAATCCTCTCACAAGCTTTGACTGAGATTTTTTTTGTTGGGTTTTGTCCTTGTATTTTCCCTATGTACAAGTCCAAACAAGACAAGGTCCCACTTAATTTTATTACAGTGACTAATTATGACAACAACAATCAATAAAAGCCCAGAATCCTTCTAACATACTGCCCTTGAAATGAGAGGCAGCCAAACAGGAACTATAGGAATGCACTTAGAGATGGAAAAATCACTCCTGAGTTCAAATCCTTCTTGTATTAAAGAAAAGAACTGATGTGTGTTTCCTCCACTTTCTTGAGAGTATACAATTACAGACAATACTGTATCACACACAGTAAAGAGAGAGAGATGAACACCTCACTTTGATTATGTGGGTAGATGTACAGTTCTCAAATAAGTTTAATTCTCAAGAAGTATAATGAGATTCAGGTGCACAGATCCATAGCTGACCCCTCTAACATTAGGTTGACAGATACATGCCCAACCTGCTTGCACTCTGAGAGGATCACAAAACGTTTTGCTACACTTAACACTGAACTTATTGCCATGCTAATTATGAACACATCTTATTATCAGCTTGAAGTGGAAAGGCGAGCCTGTGCCTGCATGTGAACAATGGTGCAGATCTGCTGCCATAAGGTGGGGTGGGACAGGACCAGACCGTGTATGAAGTATGAAGGCATGCTGCTCACCTTGAGCTCCTGTGTCCTGAGCCAAGGGCATGCACTTCAGGAAGATAAAGTCAAGTGAAATTAAGTGAATGACTGCCTCCAGGATGATGAGGAACTGAAAATCTCTGCCCCAGCAGATATGCCCAAGAAGGAATAAATACCTGCCGTGGATTTTTGTGATAAGAGCTTTTTGTAAATGACTGGTCCTGGTTGTCACAGAGCTAGAACGGAATGATTTTAAAAGCCAAAGAATATATCTGCTATAATACCCAGGTCAATTACAGCTTTAACTCACTTCAGAGAGCTGACAGCAGATGGTGTGTGCTCAGGTACCTCTGTCTGAATACCATTGTTTTTGGCATCATAATGGCTAGACATGAAATAAACTAAACCTTAATCATGTTAAGCCAACAAGTTGATTGTAAGTAATGGAGGGCACAGAGCAAGGCAATCTGGCCAGTCATCATTAATGCTAACCAGTTAATCTCAGCCTCCATAACCATGCTCAGACACAATAAAATATCACAAGCTATTCCAGTAAGGGACAGACTCAAAAATTCTTTCATCTATAAAATGTAAGTATTTAAAAAAATAAGTCATGCAGTTGCTAAGTTTGCTGAAGAATGATCAGCTCCCAGCATCTATCCTTCCAGTGACTGTGTGAGGCACTGTGGAGGCTGACAAGGCATGGTAGGCTTGAATCTCACTCTCATGTGTTCACTACTTCGTACTGCTAAACAACTTTTTATACATAACACTTGCTGAGAAGATTTAGGCTTTATAGATGTTTTCTTTATCTCTTATACTGAAAAAAACGCCATTTATTTACTGTTCCATACTGTGTTTTTAATTCTACTGATACAGGATCATTCTCTCTTAAAGAAGGATAAATATTATTAAGAGAACTAAATAGCTACCAAATAAGTTTTTCCTCCTATGTAAAAGACAAGTGATTTCCTTCCAGAAATGAACAAAGTAAGTTCCAATAGAATTTAGTTCCTCTCCTTGACACAGCCAAAATTGTCTCCCTCTTGCATGGGTTTGCTCAGCATGTTTATGTTGAGCAAAATTAAGATCCCTGCTTTGTTCTTTGTCTCTCTTTGTTGTTTATACACACAGACTAAATGAGGAGGTATAAATTACTCAGGTATGTACAACATATATATTTTAAAAGCTGCTGTTTCAATTGTTGCTATGTGGAACAGTAGTAAATTTTAAAGTTTATTTATGCATAGTTACTTGTCTTGTGAGCCAATAGAGCTCCAGCAGCATATAAGATAAAATCAGAAGTGTTAGCATTTCCCTGGACCAAAATGTACATTTTAGTTTTAATGGTACTGTTTCTATTTCAGCTATACTCTTATTTTAATACTAATTTCTAACTCACATGGCTATAGTTATGGGAAGTGCCTTATCAAGAAGGTACACATACTGAGGAAAAAACTTGTCTACACACAGTTAAAATTTTCAAATTTTCTTGGAAGCACTTGTTTTCAAGCCTAGGCAGATATCCTTCATGGTAAAAACTCTACAGTAATTTACCACAAAAGATACTGTAGGATGGTGTTGCAGTTACTAAGGAGCCAATTTTAGTAACACAAAAACAAATGTTGGAGGAATAACAGGACTGAAATATGAAGATCAATTTTAGGCATGGTAATTTCTGTCAGAGTTTGCTGCAATTTAAAAAGATAACTCACTGATGATGATGATGATGATGATGATTATTATTATTATTATTATACTTTAATATGAACTGATAAGCAACTGAGCTTCTCCTGCACGAGTTGGACTACTGGTGTGATGAAACCTTTGTTCAAGTACAAGGTGTGGGCACCTTATAAAATAAAATATCAGTATAATCCCATCCAAATTTCATCTTTATGTCTAAATAGTACACTCCTGTGACATTTAAGATAAACAACAGAATAATTTATCCTTTGTTAAACATTCAGAATATGAGTAACCAAATCTGGTGTTTTGTTTTCCAGTACATGGATCTTTTAGTAGAATCATTGTGATATACTTGTGAGATGGTTGTGATATTCTCAAAAACAGTCTCCACTTATCTATTTTACATGATTCCTATCATTGTATCTGAATGATTCACTCTCTTCAGCATATAGGATAACAATAAAATAAAGTTTAAAAGAGGTTTTAAGATGTCACCTTAAAAAAAGTATTCTATTACAAAGATTGGATCCACAATATTTCCACGATATTTCTTTCTTATCTTTCCTATGTAATTGATTCAGCATTTAACTGCATTTTAACTTGAGTGTTTTCTTACTTCTTAACCAAAAGGTTCTTCATGGCAATATATATTTACTTCTTCATGTCCTGTCTCTTGCAATTATAGAAAAAACATTTGTTCCTCTTTGTGACAGCAATTTCTGTAGTTGGACATTGTTATTTTTTCCTTAGACTGATTCTGTTCTTTCATGCTGTACATAGACTGTGTTCTGTTTTCCTGTGTTCTGTTTTCCTGTGTTCAGTCTTATCTTTCTTTTCTGGACCATACTGGAGGGCAATATCTTGAATTAAATATAGCTGAGGTCTGCCTCCAGACAGAATGACATTATATAAACCTCAATAGCAGTTTTTTCTTTTCCTTTTTTCTGAAGTATGTTGTTACAGCTACTGACCCATAGACATTGTTTCCTCCTGAACCTTTACTGTATAAGATGTGCAGAGGAATTGAAAAATTGTGAGTACAGGGGAAGAGAAGTCAAGAGGATACCCTCACTCTCTGTACTGGTGGAAAAAGATCTCCACTAAGGGCAAGAGCTACCACTGAGTCTAAAAATTTGAGAGCCTTTCTCCTGCTCACACACCCACAACTGAACCCCAGAGTTTCATTCCTTTTGCTCATTCTTCCTGACATTCCTTGTTTCCCTACTTCAGGAGATATGCATAAAATGCTGAGAGTAACACAGATTGGTCCCTTAGGTTAAAAGTGACACATAAAGCACACTGTCACATTCAGAAAAAGTTCTCCAACTGATTTTAGAAAAGTTTACTCCATATTACTCTATCACCAGCATTATACTAGTCCCCAATATTTGTAATTCAGGGAATTCTTGAGCTGGACATGTTTTCCATGTATATAGAAACTTGAATTCAGTTGCCGTGGTTATTATGCCGGTGTATCAAAACATAGAAATGAGAAGTGCATTGTTTTCTACGTAGGGAAACAAAAACCTTTAAAAGAATGAACTGATGACCAAATGACTGATTGACAGGAAAAGCAACATTCACAGGATATGTTCCAAGTCTCCTGTGCTTCTAAAAATATTGTATCATGGGTCAGAAATGAATGTTCTGAAATGAATGCTTGGTTAAATAAATTTCTGTACAAATATGGGGTAAAGAAAGAGCCCTTTGCTGAACAAGCTTTATATCCAGGGAAAGAAAGAAGAAGTTTATAAGACTGACCTTACTCTACCTTCATTCTTTATAGATAAAGGAAAAGCTATTACTTAACTTGCTAACACAACATTTAGAAAGGTAATATATAATAAAAGAAGGTAAAGAAAGTTATGTTCAGTTGGGATAGTTGTGTGAATGAGTAGTCAAAAAGTGATATGGATAAGAGGGAAAAAGGAATGGATATTGAGGAGATAAAAATTACCAATTCCATGAAGAAATGCTTTTGCCTAAATGTTTGACCTTTATTTATCATAGTTGAATTATTTTTCTTTTAGCAGTTCAATCATTTGCTATTTTTAAAGTTAAATTTGAAGAATAAAGACAGGAGAGGGAAAAAAAATCACAGCAGGAGCGCATTCTGTAGAAGTTCTCATTATATCTTTTTCTCCATGTATTTTTTGGGTTTGTTTTTGTATTACTGAAGCAGTTCTGAATTCTAATGATAAAGCACTTGGCTCGAACCAAACGTGCAATAATAGGCTTAGTTACTCAGTACTTGTCCAGAATCTCAGAGAATTTCAAACTTTAACATATTTGGAAGCAGTGCACATCTTAACAGTTTAAAACAATAAAGAAAAAAGTGTATGCCAGAACATGGAAGTTGTAACTTGATTTCAAAATGCTTAAAGCAGGAGAGTCTGATTTTTTTTTTTTTCTGAAAAACAAAATGAAAATAAGTTGGTAAGTGAAAAAAGGAAAGAGAAGTGTTATCAGAGGGGAATATGTCTGGCTAATGAACGAGTAGTATGTTGCCATTCAAAGGAGCATCAAGAAGCTGGATAAATTGGCTGGCAGGAGCACCATGAAGTTCAATACAGGGAGATGCCAAGTCCTGCCCCTAGGGATGAATATGCCCAGGCTCCAGCTGCCCCTAGCTGATTAGAAATCAGCTCTGCCATGAAGAACCCAAGGGTCATGGTGGACAAGTTAAGCATGATCCAGCAATGTGTCCTTGCTGTAAAGAAGCAAGCATCCTGCCCCAGCATATGTTGGTTTCTGGGGTTGCTGCTGTTCAGATACACTACTTTGCACTTCCCCTTGTTACACATCGAAAGTTTCTGTCTGCTCAGTTCTCCAGCCTGACCAGGTCCCTCTGGGAGGCAGCACAACCCTCTGATGTATTGTCTCTCCCAGTAACCAAAGCAGGGAGCTGCATTCAGAAATCATGCCAGATCCTGAATCTCAGAGAGCTGAAGGCACCCGAGGTGACAAGCAGCACTCTGTGCAACACTCTCCTCTGGCTAGCTCTAAAGCAGATTATTCTCACACAATATGTCAGACATGCTCTCTGGCATGCTTTATTATACGGAGAGGTCAGATATTACCCCATTCAGTGGGAGAGGTAACACTTATAAAAGCTAGGGCTAACTGCATTTGCTCTGTAGGAGACTAAATTCCTTTTAGTCACTGGCAATGACTTTTTTAGCCAAAACAGGAGAGAAGCTTCTGTGACTGGAGGCAAAATGTGAACCAGTTCAGGTGAGTCTCTTCTCCATCTGTTGACTGAGCAACTTTTTTTTTGAAAAACTCCTTCATTCCATAAAGCAAAGCAGGTGGAGCTGAGAAATTCACCTGGAGGCAATCCCCATCTGGCTACCCAGACCATTACCTGCCATAACCTCCACCTAGTTTCAAGGTGGAAAGGTAGCCAAGGTGTGGGACTTGGTCACCATCTCTCATCAGCAATTTAAAGTCAAGTATCCTCAGTAGCATGGAGCTCTTGGTTCTCTGCACCATTAGCAGAACCTTTCGTAACTCTAAGTTACTAAAACAATGTTGTATAAAAAGCAGAGCAAGGATTACAAACAGCAGTGCCAATGCTAATGAGGGTTAGCCAAGGTTTTCTCATTCATACAACTAAGGGAACATATGGGAAATGTCATGTTGTCAAAGCACATTCTTTGCTTCTAAAACTTGTGTGAAACATCAAAGCCAAGTAAAATAATAGCTGCATGCAACAAATGTGAAGTACAAGAGCTTCAGATAGCATATCTTTTTTTGCTGCCTGACAGAGCTGCAGTAAGAATGCATGCAAAAATTAAATCTATTGTGATGTCTGTTGTCAAGTTGTTAGTCTGACTCTTCTGAGATGTTTCTCTAATTTTTGCATGAAAGAATTGAAAATATGATTTTTAAATAAAAGTACTTTTATTAAACCAGCACAGAAAGCCCTAGAATTGAAAATACTATTAACTGAAAAAAAATATGCCTCATAAAATCCTGAGACCCGTCCTCTTCATATCGATGTAGCTTTTCTTCCTGTGGTCTGTAGGTTTGAATTAGAAGAGAGTCAACAATTCTGATTGTTAATTCCTATTGGTACATAGATCTTTCTTTAATATGATGATTCTGTAAAAATAATAGAAGAGGCATTTCACCTTCTCTGTTAGGACTCAACTAAAAGTGAAACTTTTTCAGATGTTGCTCCAAGTTGTCACGTGTATAAATATAACACTAATATAATTATAACACTAATATAACATAAATATAACACTCATGTAATTTCAGTGGTTCTTGGCCTCTTTGAGGAGCACTGAAGTAATTTTGAGGGGACAAACAGAAGCTGGTGGGAGGAACCCACAGACTGAGACGGACATCTGCTTACCAGGAGAATGTGTAACAGGTTTTTATTATTCCAATAAGAGAAGAAACAAGACACTGAAAAGTGTTTTAGATTCAAAATGTGAATGAGATGTTTGAGTTTTAGTATTGAATTTCTTTTTTGCATTTTACATTAACAATGTTGTTGTATTCACTCTTCACAGATCCTCAAAGAAAGGAAACACAAGTAGACAAAGCCAGAAATTTTCTGTCTGTTTCTGATTCTCTATCTCCAAAACATGAAAAAAATTTACAGCAGAGGTTTTCTCTTTGCATTCATGGTTACTTCATTCCAGATGACCCAGGTCATGATTGGAATGAGGTTTCTGTTTTGGAATGAGGTTTCTGTTTTTCAGCCATTTTTTTTCTTCCATTTGTTTGTTTCTTTGTTTGGGTTGGGTAGTTTTGTTTGGGAGTTTTTTGTGTGTGTGTGTGTATGTGTGTGTGTGTGTGTTTTGGTGAGTTTTAAAAATTTTTTTCCCATTTTACCTGACTTAGCAGAGGCAAAAGTATCAGTCATCTTTAACAATATCTGTGGTTGCTCAAAATCATGCCTGCTGCAAACTTAACAGGATGGCAAAGATGGGTCTTAAGCTGTGTGTGAACCTTCAGAAGTTCAAGCCATATGTGAGATTGTTCCACATGATTAACAGGGAAGCTGAGCTGGCAGGGGAACTTTTGAGTAATCTGTGTATCTGAGTTTGAGGGAGGAAATCTGTAGTTAAGCTGTGTTAAGATTAACTACAAATCTTAACAGCTGGTCAAATACCCTGGTCTGTGGAGCAGTGGGACCCCTTGGGAGCTGTTGTCACATTTTCTGAACAGTTGGAGGTCTCATCTTCCCTCATCTCTCTAGAATATGTGAAGTCTATCCTGTGGCCCCAGGGAATTTGAAGTTTTGCTGGCTGGTTTTTGGGATGCAATAGACTGGACACATCTATATTATAGGAATACCAACCACTGTAGACCGACAGCTTATCAGCGATTTTAAAGACTGAAAATAATGCAACTTCTATTCCATACTCAGGACTGTTCAATTAAACCTTGTTTTTACAGTGTCTTACTTCTTAACTGAGATCATAGGTTGAGTTGATTAATAGTACATGAAAAGCTTTGCATTGCTCCTGGCAGAAATTTCTAGAAGGATGTTGAGGAAACACATTATTAATAATCATAGTGCAAAAATTTGTTCAAATTACTTATTATTTGGCTCTCAGTTGGAAGGATTTGTTATGATTCTTTTTCTACCAGCCCTTTCTCTTAGTTCTCTGGTAGAATATGGAAGGCAGGGTCACCAAGAGAAACTGGGACTGTTTAGGGCCTGTAGATGGCATTATGACATTACTGCATTTCTGTTGACTAGCTCTGAACACATTAAAAATTATAAAGTACCAAGAGGTCATAAAGGTGTATAGCAGCTGTGTCACAACTGATGAAGTTACATGACTACCAACCAGCATAATTTAAATCCCTTAAAATATATCAGGTGCAATGCTTAGTTGCAGTTCAGTGCAATGAGTGAATGCCATACAACCTATGAGTAATGTACTGAGTAATGCAGTCTAACTGTTTCTCAGGAGAATTTGGCTCTGATTTTAGTCAACTAAGATTAGCAATTGGCAAATCAAAACTGCAAGTCTTTGTGTAGTCAACAGTGGAAAAGGCCAAGACGTGCCTTAGGGCCTTCATTGTACTGGCATATAGAAATGAAAATAACCTGGCTACATTAAGTTATTGATATTATGTTCTGGGAGTACCAAAGATATGTCACTAGAATATTATTGCTGTTTTAATTTTTTTTTTTTCTCAGAATGCTGGACAGAAAAGGAAGATGCAGCTAAAAGTGGAAACATATACTTAAGGAAGTGTAGGATTCAGTTAGCATGCTCTCCTTCCTTCTGTGAATTAAGTTTCAGGTCAGTAGTCTGTAACAAATCCTCTGTTCCAGCGGGAGACAAGCTAGTGAATTACAACACAGAAACCAGACTACCTTTTAAAATGCTTGTAAAAATGGGATTCTATCTACCAGGATACATAAAAGTATTTAACACATTAAATCAATAATATTTTTCTGACATTACTCTATCCTTTCTTATTTAAAGGACATACCCTTTCAGCAGAGATCAGCTACCCTAAATTACCCTCAGCAAGCACAGTAAACACTGAAATAATCATTATAATCTGAGATGAAAATTGTACTGTAGCACTTGTTTAAAACATAAAGCTTTCAGCTTTCTTTTATGTTCCAAATATGTTTATAGTTTGCTAGTATTCCTTACCATAGTGTTAATAGTTGAAATTGTAAACAGAATTATGTATGTCATGTAGGGCTGGGGAGTAATGGAATTGCTTACCATAGGGAATGAAAAGCAAGATATCAAACTGACTGTTCTTCAGCTGTAACTTGGGGTTACACACTTTGAACAGGGGGGTTATTTTGCATCAATCACAGGCATATTTATATAATGCAGACCTGCTCCTGTGGTCTAGTTTTCTACTAGAAGAAAAATCATATCCTTATGCTTTTGGTAAGGTCAGTGATAATGTGTCAGAAGAATTAAATCGTCCTCTTGAGCCAGAACCTGAGCAAAATGTAACTGTTAAGAGCAGAATCATTAGTGCCCTGCTATGAAAAAAAAACCAACAAACCACCCATCTTTCATGGGCTAGGTGACTGTTAATCAGAAGTTATATCCATATTGCATATAGACATTTTTCTCTATGAAACATTTATATTTTCAGTGTTTCCACACAAGACTTTGACAAGATTAGGTTTACCTCAGATGATTTTTTTTTCCTGGTGTCCTTTGAGCCATGGCTCCCAGCTGAACAAGATGCTCCTGAAACTGTTAGAGCTTTCTGCCTTTAGAACATGGACTTGCATTCCTGGTTAACACACAGAGAACTGGAGCAATGAACTCTGTAGGGGCACGAATCCATAAGAATGAGCAAATTGCTGTGAGGAGAGTCCTCAGAAACACATCTCTGTACAACAGTAAGCACAATCCATACTCCATTCACCACAGTGGCTCCCTATGGAGTGCTGAATAGGTAGAGCAGAACTTTCATCTGTCTGTCTTAGAAGCTCTGTTGGGTTTTTCATATTCAGCTCTCAGTCTTGCATTTGTGATGAAACATTGCCTCCTATGAACAGAGTCTGGAATCTTGGACAGCATCATCTTGGTTAAATTCACTGTGGGTTCTTTTGCCAGATAATAGGTTAACAATATATATTCATTAAAATATGGGATATAACTAGAGTGAAGGAAAGTGAATACTCAAAAGAGTTGTGTTTGATTTTGCTTATATTGACACTATATATGACTATGCTTGTTAAAAGCTGGCTTTGGCTATTACTCATTTTATGCATTTTAGGAAAACTGTTTTGAAATGTACTGTGCAATTTTCTTCTCAGACAGAAGGTTAGTAAATGTTTTGCTGTGAGAAATGGAGTTTGTCTGCATGATAGATAGTGACTTTATGCCTGAGCACAGTGATTGTGTCTTAATGCTATGTTTCTTGTGGTGCTGCTTAGCAGAATTACAGCTGAGTTTTGTGATCCGAATCTTCTCTTCTGTCTATGAATCTGTGCAATTTAATCAGTGGAGGATGAGCCTTGCAAGTTCGAAACCATTTAGATCAAGAAGTCCTTTACCTATGTCAAATACAACTGTAACAATTAAACAGTAAATACAGAACAGTATGTAACAGTTCTTGCATACTCACTTATTCTCTGGATTACTTCAGTATTGTCTGTTTTGATCATCCACTCTCAAATTTGTTTTGAATAAATTCTGATGATAATTTTTTTACCTAAGAGCTTGTTTTCATTTAGAACAGTGAAGCAGGCATTTATGAATGAGTAATAATTAGACTGAGGTATTTAGGCTCTGCTTCTAATAAGAGACATAGCAAATAAGATATTAACTAATAATTATAGGGAAGCAATCTAAACAGTTCCTCTATCATATTGAAAACCATTGGGAAAACAAGGAGAACAAGGTCCATCTTAAATTACTAGTGCTACCTTTAGTGCTAAATTACTAGGAAAATCTTACAGGTTCTGCCCTTCTTTAGAATTTATCCATCTCTTCTTCCGCTTCTTCCTCTGCTGTCTGCAGCCTAGGATTGAACCTAGTAGGGAAAGTCTTCAGCTCCTGCCACTCAGTGACAGCAGTTCAAATGAATGGCACTATCTCCACTGCCTGGAATGGATGGCATTTGTCTTCGGAAGTGGGTGGTTGCAAGCATGCAACAATAAAAACTCTTGTAAGCTTGTTTTTTTGTTTTGTTTTTTTTTTTTTCCCTCAGGTTTCCTCAGTTCTGTTGTGCTATTTTATACTACTTTGTTATGCCACTTATGGTCATTTGAGCTCAGTCTGACTTGCTATCATATTTGTTGTGTTTCTGCTGCAAAGCATTTCTCCCTAACCAGGCACTGTTGTACAGAGACAGGGAACAGGGGTCCTTGAAATTAGAGATGTTCTACTGTACAGTCTGTGAAAGGAGCAAACATCACTAATTGCATTCCTTTCTCCCCCACCACAGCTCATGTATGGTGTGTGGGCCTTCACAAAGCAACCAGCCCTCAGATCTGCAAATTCACCAAGCAGCAAAGAATGGGACTTAAAGCAAAAGTGCCTAAAGAGGAGAAGCTTGAAATTTTCTGTGCAGAGAAAAATAAAAATCACAGACATGTATGCATTCCCTTAAGCCAGCACATGTTTTCAGGCACCTGGGGGAGGACACAAGTTTTGGGAACTACTAGTGACACCAGCAAAACAGAGCCTAGTGCAGTCCTTGAGCATGGTTCTATTAAAACCACTGGCTGTTGGACACAACAACAAAAAAAAAGTCTGCAGGCTTCCAAAAATGTGATAATTTTCAAGGCATGAATTGAGTCTTTTCCTTTCAAAATATTGACTGCAAATTCCAGACTTGCCTGAAATTCATTCCTAAGAAGGGTGTGGAACCTTGAAAGAAGGTCAGTGCAACACCTTCAGTATTCTTCTCTAGAGATGTAACTATTTTCATAAAAATTTAGAACTACATGGTTGAGGTTGTCCATAACCTCTAAATGTCACCTGGTCCACCTCCCCTGCTGAAGCAGTGCCACTTTGAGCAGGTTTCTCAGGACCATGTCAGATGACTTTTGAATATCTGCAAGGATGAAGAGTCCACCACCTCTCTGGCAATCTGTGTCAGTTCTTGGTCGCTCTCACAGCAAAAAAAACGTTTCTTCATGTTCAGAATTTTCTCTCATATCTACTTTACTTTCTTCAGAGGCTTTTGCATTTTGTAAGAACGGAGGTGTATTTTCTTTTGCAAATATAGATAGAGGCAAATATACACCATGAAGTGATAGATTGATGGCTGGAGAAATGATCAGGTGTGAGACCTCAATACAGACATTGCTGGCAGGTACATTTGTGACTCAAAGAGGCATGTCCCCTTCTCTGGATCTCGCCACTAGTCCAGTCCTAAAAAAATTCAGATAAATAGCCTCTCTTTAGCTCCTTGCCTTCCTTTTCTAGTGCTAAGACTATGCAGTGCTGGTTTCTCCCTGTCTTTTCTGGGGGTTTCTTCATGGTCATTGCAATCTCCTGCTTTCCTCTTGGGAATGGCTAGAGAAGGGAAGGAGGCCCATCTGAGATCCCACACATACAGCAGCCACTTGCCAGATTTTGACTTGCATTGTAAAAGACAGTCTCTCTCACTGACATATTATTCAGCTTCATAGGTCTTTTTAATACAACTTCATGACAGTACCATCCTCCCTTTGGTATTTTTGTGAATTTAGTGAACTTCCTGCCAACAAAATCCCACTTTCTTCCCCCACCAAGTTAGAAAAAGGAATGAAGCTGCTAGAGCTAGAGCAGATCTGAAGGCTGTTTTTCAGGCACAAGTTAAAGTACAAGACATGCTATTTGAATATAAGAAAGAAACCTTTTTTTACTGTGCGGGTGGTCAAACACTAAAGGCAGGGAGAGAAGAACTTTGGAGATATTAAAAGTCTGACTGGAGGTGGTCATGAGGAACCTGCTGTTAGCAATCCTGCTTGCAGCAGAAGTTTGACTAGTGGTCTCCAGAGGTACATTCCCAGTTCAGCTGCTCTGCATTGCTGTGATTCTCCCACACTCCAGCTGTATTTCAGATGTGTTCTTTTCTATGCAAGAGTCTGGGATTTCAGCTATGGTTGAAAACTCTTCCAACTACAGATTTTTCCCTACGGTATTGTCCATAACCCAGTACAATCTTGATTTCTTTTGGGCTTTGGATTCTACTATAATACCAGTGTAACTGGTTTAGTTCCTTAAATGCCATATTCACTTTAAAGTGACCACTTTTATTTTTTATAAGGGTGAGGTAGCATAAATCACAATGACTCCGAATTTTTCTTGTTTATGTTAAATAGGTGCATTAGATAAATAAAACACTAAACTATATTTATTCTCAATGTAGTTTGTACTCTTCTTTCTAAAGAGACTTGTAAAATTTTTATTAACACCATGACTATTTTACCTTAAAGACTGAAATTTGATACTTTTTTTTTTCTCAAGCCACAAGTCTTTTGTCCTTGCTAGAAGATTTTTGGTGCATGTTTTGTGTATGTGTGGTTTTTTATTTTATGAACAATGTGTAGAAAAAGAAAAAGTAAAAATAATGCCTTTGTGATAATTTTCTTAAGTCAAATTTGTCTAACAGTCCTTCAATTTCTGTCTTAAGAATCATGTTAGGTACTAATTTGATGGGAACATATATGTGTGTGACACAGATATTCAGCTTCCATTGTGTAGAGGAGACCCTAGGAAGAAAGCTACTAGGGTAAAGAGATGCTTTTCTTTGCTTCTTTTTCTGAAGTTGAGTTGTAAATTTGTTTTAAAATTAGCTTGACCTGTGTAAGTTTCTCTATTTTGTAGGATACCAAGACATCAAAGTATCGTATCAAAAACAGTCTGTCCAGCAGGACCAGTGCAGAGACCATCTCCATGTACTTGGCACTGGTGAGGCCACACCTTGAATACTGTGTTCACTTTTGGGCCCCTCACTGCAAGGAAGATATTAAGGTGCTGCTCTCAGGGCTGTAGTCTGGTTGCCAAAGTTTGGACTCAATGATCTTGGAGTCTTTTCTAACCTAAATGATTCTATGATTCTGTAGTTCTGTAAAACTGAACATCCAAAAGGACTCGACTTGGAATCTAAGAGAATGGCATAAAGTTATACTGGATACCATCACTAAGTGCTGAAACAGGAAACTCAGTAGAATTGAAATAAACTGTTTCTGCCACACTCTGCACATAATGCTTCTTCCTGTTCTTCTTGTTGATGATTATCACACTATGAAAAAACATTTCCATATCCCGACCGCCTTTTGATACAATAGGCACAAGACAGGAAGCAAGAATGGATTCGCCTGTGTTAGTCAATCTAAGCTGTCTTTACAGACTTCGGAGAGAAACTGGCACTGTTATTAATTCATTTGATTTAAGTTAAAAAATTGATATCGTTTGAACACTGCTTAGGATATATCCCAAGGATTTAAAGAACATAGAAGAGCTTTTGCCATTCACTGATAAAATTCTGGCTGCTCTTGGAATAGTCTTTTAAATAAAGCAACAACAAATGCTAGAGATTTGCTCTTGCAACATAGGTAGTAATTCGTGGAGAAATAGGGAAGTATCCTAGTTTATTTCTATTGAGGTCTATTTTTTAAAGGAAAAAAAGCCCACATACATAAACAAAGAAGTATTAAATAATCCTAATTACTTTTCTTTGCTTCAGCAGACCCGAGAGGGGAAAGATTCTAACAGAGATGAATATATTAGGGACCATAATGAAGGTAGCTTGGACAATTTTTAATTAGCATAAATCAACTTCTATCTGCTTGTTTCATTATGTATTGTATTTCATGTATCTATATGTGTTTTATTTTTCACAGTTTGTAAATAGCATATATATATAAGTAGTATGCAATTTATAAATGATAATTGTATATATCTTCCCTGAAATTGCCTCACTAATGGAGGTAATCCATCAGTATTAGACAATAGAATTAGATCTCATCTAAAAGTACTGGAAATCAAAAAGCAGATTGTTACATAATGCCTTACTACTTTCCAGTTGTGAGGCAGCGGTTTTCCTGCCTTTACTAGCTGTAAATGAAAAATGAGAATGAAAATAAATTCTTCCATGACCCGACATGAGGTTCTGGAATGTATATGATAACATCAGAGTGAGTGTTAAATTGTTCTTTCCTCCTGCTTTTTCAGTGAGTAACAATGTCCTTGTTATGCAAAATCTTTCAGAGTTTATTTGCAGTCCAACAGAAGGTCAAGGCAATTCCATCCAACCAAAATGCAACAGAAAACTGGACTTTTTTAGGCAGTGGGAGAAGTACTTTTTAGCCTTCCAGAGAAATTTGCTCCTTTTACTTGGTCAACCTTGTTTGCTTCCATCTCTGTTCCCTCTGATGCCACACTCCCTTTCCAAGCAATGCATGTCTAACTTCTTCCCTTCTTTAGGGCTGGAAATCTACTTAAAGCCACAAGGTGACCTGATTCCCATTACTGTATTCCTTCGCAGTGACAGCTATTCTTCCATGTTATGAAAGGGTCTCAGGTGTTTTGTTCTAGTAGAAACACTTCTGGCATCCACTAATTCAGTATTATTTTCTGTTTCAGCCATTGATATGTTACTCTACTGGATGGGTATTTCCAGCATTCCTCCCAGATCTCACCTGTCTTGTCCAGTTGGACGGCATGGACTTAGGGGAGGAAAAGTCCTGCTCATGATGTACAACACCTATCATAGCCTGTCTGTTATCTCAGGTGGAACTGTTATGTGGGGATAAAACATCTGTGTTTTGCCTAGATTGGGAAATATTCTACAGATATTATATAAGATAACTGAGTGCTTGGTTACTCCTCAGGATCACATACATAGCAATTATATTCAGTTAGCACACTGTTTCAAAGTAGTTTCTAATTCTACAAATTGAACTACTTAGTAAATATTTTGTAAAAAGATGTTTCAGATTCATGATTACTGTACATATGCATTCACAGCATAAGCATTTGCTGTTGGTTTGGCAAAGCATTTACACATATATTTTTGCATATGTATACACATATATTTTTGCATACTCAACTCAAATATATGTTTGTGGGTATGGCATACAGTAATAAGGAGCATGTACATAATGTTTTGAAGTGCCTGTGGATTATTTTGTCCATTAATTTTGCAACTAGCTTGGCTGTTGCTTTAGCAACAGAAAATCCAGTGTAGACAGCTCTCAAATCAGATAGAATGATTCAACTCGGTTTAAGTCCAACAGATATGATATCATCACAGTTTCTTTCAATATTTGTAGACTTATACAAATAGAACATTTATTTTGTAGGCCAATACAAATAGAACATTCATTTTGCTTTTGCTAATGATGCAAAAATACAGTACTCATTGTACAGAGGTTATTGCTTTAATCCCACACTCCCCTTCCCTGTGCATTGAAAGTTGTAGTTCATGCCTTTTGAGGCTGGTAATAGCTGAATACATTGTGTTCCTGCTGAGCCTTCACAGTGTTCTATAAGCATCATATGTCTTGTTTAGAATAATGAGCCGGCACTAAACCATTGCTAGTCAGTTGGTTTGAATTTAGTTGTCTGTCACTTCTTCACCTCAGGCCAGTGATGTCATGTGACATGACTTTACTGATTGATCACATTCTGACAAGTATTCTTGGGCTAATTATTCCAGTTCACACCATCTGCATCACTGTACTAAAGGTACACAAATATTTTCAATTGTTTTGTGTCATGATGATTAATTTCTTTAATTATACAAAAAATAACAATTCCAAAGGGAAAAAATAATGCAGTGCTAATAATTCAAGGATACATCTATTATGTACTTGGGATTCAGTATTTAATTACTTGGGTACTTACATTACCTAGGTGAACAACCTAGAAAGTCAGTTCAGGGTAAAGAAGCACTACATACTGTGAAGCTGGCTGTGTATGTTGTTTTGGTTAAAATGGATAAAAATGTACAGTAAATATTTAGAAAATATATGGATACTGAAACTTTGTTGCAATCAGTCTAGCTCTTTGATTGGCAGTGGAGTAGACAATTTAACGTGTCACACTAAGTGGCTTCTTTAGTAAAGAAGATAGGAGTTTATCTAATCCTAAATAGAATACCTAAATAGGTCAATTGGCTAAGTTGAGAAGACAGAAGTAAAAGACTAACAATAGAGCTGAAGTGAAAAAGTTAGGCAGTTAGCATTTTCTCTCTGAAGTTTCGTGGATGAGACACCTTTTCTAGGGAGGTGATATCCTCTTATTCAGGTGGATTTTCCTATACATCAGTTTTGCCCATTATATCTTATCCTATTGCTTGGCACCACTGAGAAGAGCCTGGTTTTTGCCTCTTGGCACCCTCCCTTCAGATACTTGTATGCATCAGTGAAATCCCTCTCAGTCATCTCTTCTCGACACTGAACTGGCCTGGCTCCCTCTACCTGTACTTGTAAGAGACATGCTGCAGACCCCTCATCATCTTTTTCACTGTCCAAAGGAAGGTCTTCCTTCCAAAATTCCTTTACCTTGAGCTCCTGGATAAGACATTTCTGAAGACCAGTGCAACTCTGACTTCTCTGTGCTCTCTGTTACCAGGCTACCCCTCCATTTAGTAATCCTTTATTTTCCTTTTGGTTTTGGTGTATTTGAAAAAGCCTTTCTTCTTGTCCTTGACGTCCTTGGTCAGATTTAATCACAGATGGACCTTGACTTTCTTTGTCTCATTTCTACTTACTCTAACAACCTCTCTCTCTATATTCATGTGGCCTAATCCTGCTTCCATCTCCTGTATATTTCCTGCTTATTCTTGAGTAATAACAAGAATACAAACAGGAGTTTTTCATTCATTCACATGGGTCTCTGTCCCCCTTTGTTTATTTCTTGCTTAAGAGGACTGTTTTTGAGATTGGAGAAAGTGATTATTGAATATCAACCAGCTCTCAGCCCCTGCTTCCCTGCAGGACCTGTCCCCGTGGGATTCTTCCAAGACCCCTGAGGAGGCTAAAGCTACTTTTTCTGAAGCCTGTGATTGTATCTTGCTACCATGCTTCCTTCTTGCACAATAATGAGCTTCACAATCTTGTGGTCACTGCACCCCCAATTCTAAATCTCCAGCAAGGCCTTCACTGTTTGTCAGATAAGGTCGAGGAGCATATTCTCCTTCCTACTCTTGGCAGTTCCACTCAATGCCTGTTCATTTTCCCTTATCCTATGGTGTTCAGTTTCTTTTGAAGACTTTGATGACTCGTTGCAGAAATCTTCTCTTGCAATTTCATAAACAGCATTCCATTACCAGTAGTTACAGAGTATCTCTAAAAATCTTTCCATTCACAACTTAGTGAGCAATTTTGCAGACTTCCTCTAATTTTGAGAAAGTCTTTATAACATTGAAATGAGAATAAAATTATAGAAATGTGTTAATGTTCTCCTATTCTTTTAACATTATTTGTTTGCTTTTAGTTTTGTACCACTCCATCTCAAAAATATCAGCCAATGGGTCTAATCATTTTGTTAAGTGCTACAGATCCAAAGTTTTAAATCTGTGACAGCTGGTATAATATGTGTACTGCTATGAAAGTTTAAACAAAACAGGTTTGTAGCTACAAAGAACAAAATTTTTAGCTTGATTTAACACAGAAACAAATTGATAAATTAATTGTAAAACATAGAACTATATCTCTAAAATATCTCTAACTCCTGCCTAAAAGTGTGTTTACTGGAAATAATTGCATAGAACCATAAAATTGAAAACTTGACTTATGTAGCTATACAGTTCTGAGCAAATATTTTTTTATAATCATGTTACAAAGTACTGTACTAACTTAGATATACCCATCTGAATACTTTTTACAGCATTGGAATTTTTGTGTACTTTCTCACTTGCTTTACTATGAAGAAATGTTCATAGCAGAAAAATTTCTGATATATATTTACCATTGACATAGGTATGTTGTGAAATAACCAGAAAAGCCATAATTTACAAGGATGGTTATTACTGGCCTGTGGATGACCCTATGCCACAGCAGGTGGATACCTGAATGAGTCTGGGACTCTGTGGGAAGACAGCACACAAGCAGACTCCTGCAGTACTGGTGGATCCATGGAAAGAGGAGCTCACACTAGAGTAGGTTTGCTGGCAGGTCATTGAGACCCTGGGTGGGACAGTGCTGGAGCAGCCTGCTCCTGAAGGACTGCTCCTCTGGAAGGGATTCACAATGGAGCAGTTTGCTAAGAACTGTATCTCATGGGTAGCACTCTTGTTGGAGAAGTTCATGGAGGTTTGTCTGTCATTGGAGGGACTCCATGCTGGAACAGGTGAAGAGTGTGAGGAGTCCTCCCCATGAGAAGGAAGGATTGGCAGGCAAAACGTGTGATGAACTGACTGCAATCCCTGTTCCCCATCCCCCTGCACAGCTGAGGGGAAAAGGTAGAGAATTTGTGACTGAAGCTGAGCCTGGGAAGAAGGGAGGGATGGAAGGAATGGCTTTTTATGATTAGTTTTTATTTCTCATTATCCTACTCTGATATCACTGGCAATAAGTTAAACTAATTTCTCCAAGTTGAGACTGCTTTACCAGCTTTGTCTCAGACCTACCTTGTTACCATAGGTTTGCTTGGTTGCCACTGAACTGAGCTGTATCTGATCCTAGTAATAATCACCAGGCCTGATCCTAAATGTGCTTTCCTGCTTGGCTTCATGAACTTATGATCTAGGTTCCAGGCTGTCTCCAGCTGCCAGTCCCCAGTTCCTGTCAGACATGGCCCCTGTTGTGCTTGGTTCCTGATTCCCTGTCCCTTAGGGAGCAGCTGGCCCTCAGTGTGCCTGGTTTGTTCTTCATACCTGATCTTTCATTTGTTTCCCAGTCCCATAAATTGTCTTGGAAAGGTTTGGCTTATGAATAATGGAATGGCTCTTATTGACAGTTTGAAATAAAACCTCATTGCTGTTCTTCCAGGCTCATCGGTCAGATCCTTGTGGGTGAAAAACTGATCACTTTCTGGTTGGTGGTGAGTTTTTCAGCGTCCCCAAGGAGAAGTGTCATGTACTATTGCAATCTCAGATATGAGCCCTCTGCAGAGGGGTTTCTGAAATGTGAGTTTTCAAGAAAACTTAACTGTAATAAGCATGCGCCACTACTTCCAGGCATATTTACAACTCTGCTGGGTCATCCTGGCAATTACTATTTTCAAATCTTCTGGATATATTCATGCCTGCATGTGAAGTCCTTGCAGAGGAGGATACTAAAGACCTGCTCTTTGTTCTGGTTGACTATCATTTGTGTAAGCTCTTGGTGGTGTGACCAGGCCAGCATATACAGGGTTGGTGTTGTGAATGTTGAATTTTTAAAGGAGCCTAACAAATGCAGAGGTTCTCCCGTGCAGAGTAATGAGGCACAACCCTGCTTGTTACACTTATTTAGAAACACTGGTGAACGCCAAACAGTTCCAAGGGCAAGAAATGTGCGTAACTTGTGAGAGCTATTGGACGAACTTAGACATTGAACTTCTCCCAACTTCTGTAAATGGCTCAGAGAAGAGGGCTATATCTTCATTTCCCTTCTATTATTCCCCAAATCAACTCCAGTTGTTTTATAGGTTTAAAATAATATTTTAGTGAAATTTTGGTAAATTAACAGAAACAGGAGAAACTTCCACAGTTTGCAATGAGCACTTCCCTGTGTGGCAATGAGGAAAAGCAGCATTTGCCAGCAGAATTTGCCTTTGACTTTTCTCTTGATAGACATATCAAGATAATTCTGGCCACTGAAGAAGACAAATGGAAAAAAATACACTTTTTATTTTTTCGGTCATTTTACGGTGTAAAAGGAAAGTCTCAAAGATGTTCACTGCTCAAAAAGAGTGCTTTAGTTATGCCTTACAAGAGGTCTTTTACCTCTATATTTAGGTATTTTGGGAAAAATGGCAAGAAAGCCGCTGAAATAGGCAGTCTGTCATGGTATTAATTTTCCATAAACCATTCCCAACAGAGAAGGCCTGTAAGACGTCCAGATGTGATTCATAGTCTTTGTGATTATTGACATTCTTAAATAAATATTTAGACATTTCTGTCATGGTTTTATAATTGGTTTTGTTTTTTATAATAAATTTTGTCTTTTAATTACAGTTTGTACCATAAAGCTGGTGAAGAAATGTGAATGTCTCCTTATTTATTACTGGCTACATTTCTTTCTGTTATCACATTCCTCTATCTTGCCATAGATTCTCTGGCATCTCCACCCAGGATACAGATTACTTTGTATCTTCTCCTGCCTGGTAAGTATGCCTGGTTTTGGTTGATGTTGCTCAAAATAAGGCTTCTATTCAAATAAGAGAATTGTACAGTACACACTTTTCATTTACCATATTCAGCTGGAGACTTTCAGCATTGCATTCTCTGTAATGTAAGTCAGATTTCGTTTGTCAGTTATGGCACAGGAGTTATTCTGGGGAAGTCCGCCACAGAAGCTGTGATAAGTAATAATAAAACATGTCAAACTCATACAAAAAAGGGTCTAATCAAATGTGACTTAAAAGAGTTTATATAGAATCTATTTTCACCTGGAGCTTGATGGGCTGACAGTAATGATTATATGTACTTGAGTGAAGAAAGGTTCCAAAGGGTGTGCTGTTATTCCATCTTGCCTGTTGAAATACAGTCGGAAGGGAGAAAAGATCACAAATTTATGGATTTGTAAATAAAGTTAATAGTTTCTTATTACCAGTTCAATCTTTTTTCTCCAAATAACACTTGATCTTCTGTGTAAAACTGAAATTTGATGTAGCTGCAAAACAGAAAATTTTTGGCACAAAATGACTGCCAAATTCTGGGCAGCGCTATCTACATTTTCACTGTAATGCCTACAGAAGTAAAGGTATATGTAAAATTGCATTCAAAACCTCACCTTTAAATATTTTCCCCTTTTGGACTCTGGAGCAGTAATCTTGCCTCAATTTGCTTAAACTTGAAAGGCTATAGTTACAGAGAAGGTTGTGGTTTATATAGAGAAATATGTCTCCCTGTCACAGCAGATGTTTGTTTGGGTTTCAGTCCTCTTAAAGTGAGAGACAGAGAAGTCTGTGGAACAATACTTTATTTTGCCAGCCTCCAGAAACAAGTTTTATGGCTGTAAATACAAAACTGCTAAATAAAATCTATAAGATCTGAGAATTTTTAAAAGCTAATGTACAGATTGGGCCATTTTCTTACAATCTTCCCTTTATTGATTCCATAATTTTATTGATTCCAGGTGAACTTCCAGACACACACTGGAGATGCACTATATGTAACCTACCTCTGCCGTGGACAGTGGATATATGTGATGGAAAAATCTGAATAAACTGGACTAAGGAGTAGAAAATCAGCTTTAATTGGCCAGGAAAGGATGGATTGCCTCTGTTAGCAGCGGCAGTTGGAAGGTACAACAGAAGCTGAAAATTCAATGTCTTGTGCTCTGGAAGACATTTGCTTTCTTACCCCCTTCTACCCTTTCTTCAGTCTCATATATATTTATCACAGTTTCCATCTGATGCACATACTCTCCCTGCCTCATCCTAAAAAATCCTGACAAGCTGCTAGAACATCTTCTGCCCCAAGCTGCATTACACTTGTGGAAATTTGTCGTGTAGAGGGGAGGTGAAAATGTTCAGGTTGCTGCTTAGGATTTTTATTTTTCCTGGAAAGAGGAAGGATTTTATTTTGGCTGAAGCCCAAGGCTGAAACACTTTCTATCCTTGAGTAGGTCTTTTTTAGAATGGTGGGAAAGAGGCAATGGCAGACTGAAAATACAGTTGCCTGGACATGCTTCTTTTGACTCTCAATCAGAGACTCCAAATCAGCAATCTTGAAGGAGCAACTGAGGTTATGTGGTCATCAACTTTCTTCACAGTTGAGCATTTTTCTATTTATATTTTTAGTAATTCCTTTACCCAGCTGAGGAAAACCAAAGGTAGTTTCACTTTGATTTAAAAATATTTTTATTTTTGCAGGGCCAGTGATAAAACCACAATGTCCTAGAATCACCTTTGCTGCTTCTTGTGACTGGAGCTGTTCTGAGGACTTAACGAGCACCATTGCCTGTCCCCAACACTGTCAAGGCCACAGAAGGAATTTGCCATAAGAGAAGCCACCATAGCAGTTACTTGAAATAAGCACAGAAAGGGGGAATTTTGACAGGAAGTTGCTAATTCCAGACCTAGTGGAGGTGAGATCTGGTTAGAACCTCTTGGTTAATGCAAAACAGGCTGTAAAATGAAGATGAGAGATCTCTGGGGGAAATGGAGTTGCTACTGACTGGCATCAATTGTGTGTAGCTGTCTGGAACTCTGTCTTTCAGGCTTTTCCTCTCATGGATCAAGCAGTTAAAGATGACTTCCTAGCTTGGAAATGGATTAATGGGAAGAGGAAATGTGTCCAATGACCACAACACATCCTTAAGAGGCCCAAGCACATATTATCTCTTATTTATTTTCAATTCATTCCAGACTTTTCTGTGATGAGGACTGTAAGGTAAAGCACAGGAAAAAGCTCTTACATCAAACCACAGTGCAAAAATAAAACTTTGAATACATGCTTATACTGTCATTTGTTTCTGAGTTTTTATTTCTCTTTTCCAACTTCAGCCTGCAACAATTTATTTAATCACCAGAACAATCTCTTAACTTAAAGGAAGAAGAAGCTAGAGTCATCCCTTTACTTTGTTAAGAATATCTTTTACAGCATACTTCATATTTAGGGCAGATGCCATTTCCACTTTATTTAAAACCTGCTGGAAGCTAAAGGCTGCATTTTCCTTCCTGACCTTCTGCTGAAAAATGCTGTTCTCCAGGGGACTTGGGAGAGGAGGGCGAAGTTGTTCAAGATGTATCTGTGTATCAGCAGAGCTGTAATAGCAAGTATGATGCTTTAAATAAATTGAAAAAATCTGGTAATTTACACCCTTTGATGTTTGCTTGTATTTCCAGTTTTTCATATATTTCTGTGTCTGTAACCTGCAAGAAAGCAAGTTTTCTTTTCAGTTGACATTTCATTATTTATGTGTGTATGAACATCTGAAATCCCAAAAGAAATGAAGGAGATTATGAGAACATTAAATGAAATTCCAATGGGGCTGAGTTAATATTTGTTCAGACTCCATGACCTTAACACTTTGTAGAATGCCTTCCACTATTATCTCTGCTCTGCACTTCACACTACAATCTGCTAGAGCCAGAGGATGAGCTTTGGTTTGCTTGTGGCAAATACTGGCATAGTGACAAGGTATGTGTGGTATCTGGCTTATCAACAGGCAGCAGGAAGGGTCAGATTGACAGCTGCAGATACGCCCCACAGTATCAAGAAAAGCAGAACTTGATAATGTTTTCAGAGACGGTTTCAAATGAGTACCGACAATCTTTCTCTGAGGCAATAAAGTATAGATCTTAAATATGTTTTCAACAGGTTGCAAGAGTGAAAGATAGCAAACCCAAAGTGTACAGAATAACAGTGCAGCTGATTGAGTGCCCATGAACCAGTATTATAAGAGAACCTGTTGTAATTACTTACACTGAATAAAAAGAATTTGTAAATAAAAACACACTCCATTGTACATTTGGTGCTTCGGTTATTTCTGTAGGATATTTCTCATATATTATACGGGTTATAAATCCCTTCTTTTTCTGTCTGAAGTGGTTCCCATTAAAAAAATCAACATTTGCCCACAGATGAAGCAGGTTACAGTGACTCACTTGAATAAATTCTCATTTGGAGCTGGAAAGGTAAAATGTTTCTACACCGTGAAGCTTTGAGCTTGGTACCTTTGATAATTGCTGATAGGGTCAAATTTTTGGATTTCATACTGAAAAACAAATATTATGTATTCCCTGAACATCCGTCCCTTCATTTACTGAGGTTTAATTTATTTTCTCAGTATTAAGTATGAAACCTGAACTTCGCATATTAATATTGATTACAACTAACATTTCCTTCTTTCCTTTGTTTGGGTCCCACAGTCTATCTTTGCTCCTTCATTCACACACAACTGTATTTAAAAGTACTGTCTGTACCACAAATTTTCTTTACAGCTGGAAATACTAGACAGCTTTCTTGCCTGGGCTAGTGCTAAAGCCTTTTATATCTTGGGGTTATTTTTTTTGTTTGTTTTTGTTTTGCTTTTTTTTAATCTGTCTATGTCAGATTTCTGTTTGAGGTAATGGAATTTATGACTAATTGCTCCTGAATCAGGCTTGTTTAACTGTTGACATTCATGGCCAGTTACTGAAGTATTGTTGACAGATTACACAACAAGGCTGCCTTAGATTTTACTCTTTGTCTTCAGATTCTGAAGGAAGAGCAAACTGGACGAGCAGGGCAGTAGAAATGGACATAAAGGATGGGTTTTGAGCAAAATATAATGTGGGTTTATCTGAATTTCCTCCTGAATTACCCACTGATGTCCATGGCATCTCTGGGCATTTGAAATACCTCTGTTTCCCATCACTCATGGTGTTTAAGAACATTTACTTAGAACACAAGAGGCATTATGGCACAGAATTTTAATGTGCTTTGTTCTTCAAGAGGAAGATCTGTACAAGCATAAATGAACATGAAACTTTTATTCTTCTCAAAATAAAATAGAAGAGTGATCAGTAAAGGTCTGATTTTCCACATTTTTATTGCAAAGTCTTTATTAGATATAAAGATATTTTTAGAATTTGTAAGGCTTGGCACAGCCAATATTTTGGAGGTCATCTGCTCCTAGAAGAGAGAAAATTTAAAAATATTTGATATTTAACATAAATTAGTATAACTGATTCTTATAACTAAGTAAATTACTTAAGGGTGTGTATGGGAGGCTGGAGAAGGAAGATACTCTGATTTCAAATTCAGTTTCACTCTTCCTCCTTCTCCTCCTTCTCCTCCTTCTCCTCCTTCTCCTCCGTCTCCTTCTCCTTGTTGCTCTTACTTTTTTTCTTCTTCTTCCTCTTACTTTTCTTCTTCTTTTTTCTCTTCTTCTTCATCATTATGCTTTACCTTTGGCTAATGTCTCTCTACTTCTTTTAGTGAGATAGAACAGTGAAATTAACTTGACATCTTTTTGTTCCTTATTTCCTGAGCCAGGTTGAAGAAAAACATACAGAAAAGGGTAATTTTTTTCCCCCTGAATAACATTACATCTCTTGTGATTAACTGCTGATATTTATTTCAGTGATATTTTAGCAATGTTACTGTTGAATGTCAAAAAGGAAAGAAATCTGAGTCATGCATTATATGGTAAGCTCTTCTATAGTTGTGTTAACCACAATGAATTCATGCCATTATGTCTCTGTCATTTCAGCAGCAGACTTTTTTCTCAGTAAATACAAAGTCATTAAGTAGTCAGATGTCTGCCATCTAGTAACTCTAATGAAATTAAAGATCCCACAGTTTCACTACAGTAATAATAAATAACTTATTCAATTTTACAGTAGGATGGATAGGTGCCTTTCAATGAAGGACTTGAAAAAGTGAAATATCTTTTGTATAGGGAAGAATGTAACTTATTCCTTTGCAATATTAAATGCCTGTTTTGCTATAAGAATAATTTTTATGTTATATCTGAATGCAGGCAGCCACAAAGACTGGCTATTTGCTTCTATTTTGTCTCTGTGTACAAATTAAAGCAGTTTGTTAGGAGAAACTTATCAGAGTGTCCAAATGTGAAGGAAGTGGCTAAATTTCATCCCTGAGTTCATCACTGAATTGGCCTGTGACTGTAGAAAAAGCAGTGAGGTGGATGCCACTGTGATGCTGAAAGAAGGTTCTCTACTGACCTGAAAAGGAAAGCTGGTACTCAGGAGTTCTCAGACCTAACCAGAGGTCAAGTCTAAATATCATGTCACCATGAGCAAGGAAGTAATTTTCTCCTTTAGAAAAATGTGAATCTGAGACAAAGTCCAGGGCAAAGGGAGGTGTGTGTTATGAGATAAAGCCATATGGACTGAAATTCACTATATAACACTTTCATGGTGCTCCCTTCAGTGTGAAAGATTTACATTATATTGGAACAATTATAACTGTGTCTGCTGCACCTAATATCCCTATATAAGTGCTACTTAAAGAGAATTTAGAAATAGGATTCTCTTTTTTATCCTCTTTCTTTCTTTGGCTCTGTTAATTACTTAGCAACAGAGCTGGTGCCATTGCAGAAAATGAGGTTGGCAAGACAACATTCTGTAGTAATTTTAGCAGTTTATAAATGTTGCTTTTTAATATTCACCCTCTAAAACACTTCCCTCCCCTCAGCCCCAATAAAAGTACTTACTTAAGCCCCATGTGTCTCTTTAAGATTAAAAGTTTACTAGGATCAATGTGCCCTAAATCTGTTCCACTGGACTCCTTCATACCTCCAGACTTACTGGGGATCAAGGACAGCATCTGTAATGTAAAACAAATCTGTAATGTAAAACAAATCTGTAATGTAAATGCAAACCTGAAGCCCTTCATAAACAGACATTTTTGTAAAAAATCTTGAGTTTAGAGGCTTGTATTTTGATTTTTTTGCACAGTATCATGGCTGAAGTCTTTCAGGTACTAGTACTAAGAAAATTTTTACCTCTGACTCAAAGCCTCCACTGCAAATGGTCCCAGGTGGAAAGAATCACTGAGTTACAGCCTCTTCTGCGCTCTTGTCCATGCTTGCTGCAGACAAATAAACCTAACAGGGGCTAGCAAGTCTGCTCAGGGGAAGTAATTGCAGCCTTCCAGTACCTTCAAAAACAAAAAGGAAGACAGAGACTGTTTACAAAAGTACGTGGTGACAGGACAAAGGGGATTGGTTTCAAACTGAGAGTAGGTTAGATTAGATAGTCAGAAATTCTTTTCTGTGAGGGTGGTGAAGCACTGGAACAGAAACTGTGGATGCCCCAGCCCTGAGAGTGTTCAAGGCCAGGTTGGATGGAACTTTGAGCAACCTGATTTAGTGGAAGATATACTTTTCTATGGCAGGGGGTTGGAACTAGATAATCTTTTAGGTCTATCCCAACCCGGAGCATTCTATGGTTCCTTGATTCCATGTTTTTGATATAACGATGAATCTGCTGCCTGGTGTTAGGAGAGATCTTTGTAGAAAAGATTACTTCTACTCCAATATTACTTCCTCTGATCCTGAGCTTTTACTTAAATTGCACAGATACCTTAAGTTCACTGATTTCTGTTGGATATGTTATTTTAAACATACATGTATTTCCTAGAACACATGTGGATGCATAACTATATAATCTTACTGACATCCTTACAAATTCAGTTTGGTGCTAATGATGAGCTGTGCTGTTTCCATGCCAGTTATCATTACTACTGGTATGAAATGATAGGTTAGAAAAGTTGCATATCCTCTGCCTAACAGGAGCTAGGAGATGGCAATTTCAGAGGGAGGTGTAAAAAAGTTTAAAAATAAAAAATAAGATCCTACATGCCAAATGATTTCCATAGTTACACCTCTGAGCATTCAGTAAGATTTCACAGCTGTCATCAAGAACTAAAATTGGCCTGTATGATCTTTCTTACTGTGATGGAAAGAAGTGAAATGAAGTGCTCTTATTCTCAAGATTTGTGAATTTTACAGTGGTCACCACTCTGAAACTTTATTAAAAAAGGAAAAATACGGTATGAATACTGTGTCCAAACATAAAGATCCACCATGACTTAGAGGTATGACTTATAATCTCTCTAGTATGACTCTCTAAGTCATAATTCAGTGTGCTGGATTCTTCTTCTGTGCAAATTTACCTTGAGTCTGTACTTGGAGTCGTGTGATGTAGACAAATGCAAATCATACTCTAGTCCTTCCAAGTTTACACCCATTTAGTCACAGTCTAGAAAAGGGATTGCATTTTCTTCAATGTCTGTCTCATAGTAGTTTAAGGAAAGTATTTCTAATTGATATGGAAGCATATGGACAATATATTAAAGTTCCTCACAATCATGGATATGATGAGGATGTGTTCCAGAAGAAACTAGAAAATAACTGCATAAGTGTTTTTCATCTCATCTAACTTCAACCAAAGCTTTTCTCTCTACTTTCACATGCTTGTTAAAGGAAATGGAGAAAGACAGAGAGTAAGGAGAAAACACTGAACTATGGAAAAAATTAAATCCACATTAATCACCTTCTAGATGCATGTAATTCTCTTCACTGAACTTGGAGGGAAATTAGAAGCTGGATTCATCTTTCTGAATGCAAATCCTGCTGTTATATATACATGTCTACACTCAGTTAGGCTTTTTGTATAGTCAAAGGGGATAAATGGTGTTTCTTCAAGTGCTTCATCTAACACTAAAGTGGAAACATGAGTAAGGTGAATGAATTTTTCTTTCCATATAAGCACACTGGAAGGTTATGGTGTTCTACACAGTTGAGATAACTACATTATAGGCATGCAAGGTCAGGTGAAATAGGAATTTCATGGAAGCAGAAACTAGATAACTTGTTTAAATGGATGACCTTAATTCCACAGGACATCAGTTCTGAATGATCTCTTCAAGTTCCAGTTCACAGTCCATATTCCATACATAAGCAGGTTAATAATGTATATTTTCAACCTTTTAAAAACTCTTTTCACTATGCTAGTGTGATTATTGATTACTAGCAGAACAGAGAAGTCTGAACATACTTTTGAGAACATTTATGGAAAGAAAATCCTAGTTTGAATAACTGTAGTAAAAATTTACAATTAGGGAAGACTGTTTGAAGGTTCATCTCAGAGGGAAGGTGGAGAGTACAAATTCCTGCTTTTGTTTGCAAGCACAGGACAATACAACATAGACCTCCTGTTTCCTTATGGGATGCAATTCTAATGGGCCACACAGTCCTTTATACCAGATGAGCATAGTAAATATTATAATTTGGAATAACTCTTTGGATCCCTTTTAGATGAGAAATAAGTTCTAAATGCTAAAAGTTGGAGAGGATGCAGAGGTGTCTAGTTCTCTGTTTTACCCTCTTCTGAGCAGGATGAGTAACTCTCTCAATTGTTAGAAGTCTTCTCCTTTCCTCATGGTGAAAACAGCCCCTAAACATAATGCTGGTGTATTAGAGCCAAAGCAAAGAGGAGTATAAGCAACAGTCATCAGGTCTAAAGCTGAAGATAGATAGCAAGAGTACATCTACAATTTAATAACTGGATTTATCTCTAATAAATTTCATCCTTATTCTCATATATATATATATATATATATATATATATATATATATATCACTCCAGCTTGTTCAAAATGATGATCAGTGGCTTTCTTTTCATGTACAGAATGGGACTGATTTGTTAAGACATTTATAGATCTTTTGAGAGATGTATTAGAGGACATGAAACTCCTGCCTTACATGTCTTTTGGACCATTTATTCTGTATGCCACATTTCTGCACACAAAATAAAGAAGCAGATTTCTCTCAGATTTATTCTTCCTGACATAACTTCCACAAGATTCAAGACATAACACTGTCCACTGCCTGAAGTCTAACAAAATGAAATGTACCTGGACACCAGGACAGATTTAGCTCTTCTGGGCTTTGGAGTCAAAGACACTGTTATAAATAACTTCATTTATGGAAAATGCATGACAAGGGAATTATCTGACTTCATTTCGTTGAAAAATATATCACTTTTGACTTTGGTAGAAGGAAATATTCCTCCTGTATTGAACAATACTTCTCAGCATCTGCTAACAGCTACCATGGCTGTCAGCAATGAAGATATGAAATTATTAATATAATGGATTGGTTTCAGAGGAACCCATAGCAGAATTAAAGGATCCATGGTTTGGGCAATGAAGAAATAGCTCAATTCTTAACATAGTGTACTTATATTTTTACATAAAAGGTTTCCGTTATTATAATTACTCAATATGTAGTTTGGAAAATTGTTAAATTAGCCAGAATTTGCAACTTCAATGCAAAGCAATTAAGTAAGATGTTTCATTGAAAACAGGACTAATGAACTGAAGCTGCCTGAGTAGCTGTGGCCTGCCATACTTTTCCCTCTACATTTAGGCCTGTTGCGTCTCTAGCTCCAAGGAACATTGGAGAGGGCAACTGCTTCTCTGGAAATTGCTGATCTCTATTTCCTACTGACAACTGCCAGATGTTGGTTTGCCAGATCTGTTTGTTTTGAAACCCATGGTCACTCCCTTCAGGCAAAGATGGGGTGATCCTGTGAGCAGGTGGGTTGTCTGTTTCTTGGTGGATGAAGGCATCATTGTGTGGCAAATGAAACAACAGTGGAGGAAACAGAACCATTAGGAGCCAGAACCTCAGTTGGTGAGTGATGCACACATGACCAGACACACTTTTAGGGAGGTATTCCATGCTGAAAGAGGAAGGAACAGCCCCCAAGGGGCTGTGGCCATGGATGACTCACACTGTGATAGAGACACAAAGGGATAAAGCAGCAAACCCAGTTACCAGCTGAGCAACAGGAAACCTGCTCTGAACGGGCAGCCAAAAGTACTGCACACACTCAGACTCTTGTGCTGCCCATCACCTCCTCAGAGTGTGAAAGGAAGGAAAATTGGGCTGTGGAAGAGGGAGGACAGGGCATTTGTAGTCTTTTAATTAATGTACAAATCAACTGTGGGAGATTTGTACTGGTTGTCAGTCAAACAAGCAAAATGCCCTGAGCCTAGAATCTTTAGCCTTAGAAGGGTATTTAAGAATATCTCTACAATTATTTGAATAAATATGTTTTTTTCTTATAGTAATCTAGATTAAAATATATGTACCCACTATTGAGAATTTCCAGCAATTTTCTGAAACTTATGAAAAACATTGCATTGGAATCTATTAGTAGGAATCTATTATTTTGTAGTACCTTCAGATTCACTGGAATTACTTCTTTCATCCTACCTATCACAGTGCCTGAAATCAAAACTTTTTAGTAGCGCCAGGGGAAAAAGTAAAGGCATGAAGTGTTATTTAAATATCAGTAAGATCAGTGCAAGTCTCACAGGTTAGCTGCAAGTGTGAGTTTAATGAATTCAAGTTCAGGTAGATATTGAATTTATGGATGTTTATAGAGATAGTCATGTGCATCCCATGGATTGCCACAAGCCAGGAGGGCTTATGAAGTACTTATGACATGCTGACTGAAGGTGGAGAAAACAGAGATAATAAAATAAATATGGGCTCTGATTTCAAAGTCCTGAATAATGAAACCAGTGGAGCTCTGCCATCTTACAGTGAAGCTAAAATCAGATGTGAGCTAAGTGCTGAAGGTGTTTACAGAAACTTGCTACTCCTGATTGCTGTTCTCATGGGTGCTGCCCCCCATTAAAAGATGTTTCACTCAAAGATTCTGCAGCACAGTGTCTAAATAAGAAACAACCATTTTAGCCTTCTCTATAAACAGAGAAAAAGATTATTGTTGCACCAAAATGATTGTCTTCTCTTATAGAAATATTTGCTTTGTTTTGTTTTATTCAAATAGATCACATATTGTAGAATGTAAACGAATGCCTAAGCACAGAACACTGATATAAAACATGAACAAGTAGAAGACAATGAGTCATATAAATGAAAAAGTTCTTACTGCAGTTTTGTAGATTTTCATATATAAAATCAGCACTTGCTCCTTTGTTGAAAAGTGTATAAGGACTAGAATTGCTATATTTTTAAACTTTACAAAATCAGATAATTGCAATAGGATAGACCACAGCAATAAAACATTCTGCCATGTCGTTCTGTAGGGCGGAACCATATTTAGATGCTAAACTGATTAAAATGATTTTTTTGAGGAAAATTATTAAAATGTTTTCTTTTTCAGCTTTCCCAAAAAAATAATTAAAAAAATTTGTTTACTTGTTCTTTTAATTATTTTGTAAGTTCTCTACAACTAGTCCAAGTCCTATTTGAAAAGTGTCTTCCATATTGCATTTAGATCTCATTAGTAATTACATTTCTGCAGCTCTGCTTACATTCTCTAGTTCATTGTTTATATGCTTGAGAATCATTTTCCTGTCTATTCATTATTACCTTATTAGTAACCACATGTGTAGCTATCATGGGTCCTCTCCAGAGAAACTGAATTCCAGAGCATAACCTTCATTAACCTAGGGAGTAACCTAGTAACCTTTGTTACTTTTAGATTCACGTCCTTTCATATAATTTATCATTTCACCTTGCCAAATGATTCAATCAGTCTAACACAGACCCATAGCTAGCTGTGACTCCAGCACACTTTGAAGTTATTGGAAAGTTTTACAAGTAACAATTATGTATTAATAGCTGGTTTTCATCTACTGATTTTTTGTGATTTTGCACTTATATTTAATTTCTGCATGTGTCATATTAATAATAAACCATATCATATAAAATTAATATCTAAAAAATTAAATCACAGAATCATAGACTACTTTAAGTTTGAATGGACCTCTAGAGGCCACTTGATCTTCATCTTTTCCCAGAGTAAGGACATACAAGAGCAGATTCCTCAGGGAATGTTCTGTAAGAAAATTCATAGCTTCTCTGGGAAAGTTAATCCAGTATCTGACTATTTTCATTGAGAGAAAACTTCTCAAAATATTGTCTAGAAATTTTCCCTTTTTTAAATTTTGTCTACTTACTGCACATATATGAGAATAATCCAGTTCTCATTAGACATCTAAAGACAGTAGTATTTATAAACAATACCAGACAACTAAAATTTACACACTGTGTAAGTGGTTTAATCTTTAAGCAAAATCATATGGTGTCATGCTTCCATTTTGAAGTTTGGAATTGTGTAAAGGATAATATCAAATGCTAGAGAGTTCAACCACATCCAAACCTGAGATCTCATTAAAAATATTGTCGATCCCTTACAAGTTTAATTGTCATGAAATGCTTTCTTTTTTAAATAGCTTTTTCTCCTGAATTTTAATTTCAGAGGCAAATCAATCTTCTTTTAGTCCTTCTTTGGTGATGTCATAACAGGGTTTCACAATACCCTCTGAATGAGAGGAATTGAAATTACTCAGGATTGGAATACTCTCACACAGCAGGATATCTGTGGAAATCTGATGCATTAGATGACCTATGGAAATTTAAGGTACTATTTATGGCCTATAAAACTTTACATGGCTTGGAGCCAATTCACTTGAGAGATTATTGTGCTCTCACTGCCATTGACGTGTGTGACAGCAATGTTTTAGACTTTTTCCACTCTACAAAGGAGTTGAACATTGAACTGCAGAATTTACTACATGCTCAAATTTTCTTCAGTTTTCTTTCTGTAACAGCCACATTTTTGCACTAGAGAAAACTGAATGTGGTTAGGACGTACACAGAGAAAATAGGTGTTTGCCTGATTTGAGAACTGATTTAAATGATGATGAGGTATAATTTAGTCATATTTAGTGTATAATTAAATATTAGACCACCTAGAGCCTTGTATAATGCCTTTATTATATTGAACTGAAATGAATAAAAAACATAATCAGCACCATTACTAATTTACTGGTGATTTATTGAGACAACAGCTTTGCAATACCACAGGTGCAGACACACTGCAGAGGGCTCTGTGTAGTTCAGGTCTGGGAGTCCTGATCAGATTAGGAAATGTGCTGTGCAGTTGTGCCCATCTTGGCTGTGTCTGTAGAGCTAAAGAAAGACAGCTGGGGACTGATAACTGCAATGGCCAAGTGTGGTGCCTAGCTGTGTCCATAAAAATAAGCCACTTATTCTGAAGCAGAAAAAGCTGGATTGTCCAAACCCAGAGAGTGAGCAAGCAGTTTAACTGGCTGATGAGAGTCTGTTATTTCAATTCAGTCACTTGCCCTTTTCTGTTTAGCAGTACAGGTATATTTCTCTGGAAGTATTAAAAACTTGATTAAATAAGTCCACAAGGAACCTGATACACTGGATCTAGTCTGAGCAAAACTGGATTAGGTGGTCAACAGCTGTCCTTTATAGTTTAAACCATTCTAAGACTCTATGAGTATTTTTTTCTAATTACAACCTGGTCCTAGCTAAACTAGTTAGTCATTTGCAGGTTTGCTCTGGGGTATTGAGGTCAATTGGAACAGAACTCTGTACCCATCTAAGATCTCTTAACCTCCTGCCTGTTGAGAATGACGCCTTACCCATTGTAGGCTCCGTGCCGTGCCTGAGAATCATTCTGTGATTCTGTAAAAGAGTGTAGACTAGGTCAGAAAACGGCCTTCCAGGCCCCATGTGAATTATTTCCCTGGGTCAATGATCAAGTTCCAGTACATGGGAAGGGTCCCTAGCCTTGTTTACTTGACTTGTACAGATATAGCACTTGTGTCTGAAAGCAGATTAGTTCAGACAAGTATTACAGATCTTAGGGGGCTTCTTGCCAGCTGTTACATGGTTGGTCTTTTCCCTTTAGTGAGCTTTCCCATGTCTTGGAGTCAGGTGAACTCACAGCCCATACTTTGAAAACTGAACCAGACTAAGTCCTGGCATTATCTACAGTTATGCTGTTGTTTTAACATGTTGGTATCATTTTGGTCTGGGCCTTCTCACACTGCTCAGACAAAGCCAAGGGACCACTTTGGATAGCACTAGCCAAGGTCTCTCCTGACGGGCAATAAGTACAAGGCCATCTGACTCAGAGAACAGGGGAGTTTAAACATGTAAGCCTCTGTCTTACTTGCCTTCAGTATGGTCTCAACCCACTTTGTTTACTAACAAAGACATACTACTAATATATTTTGCTGAGAACTCAGAAATGTTCAGCAAAATCTACACTCATCTGCTTCTCTTCATTGAGAATTTTGCAATGTAAATAGAAGGACTGAGTTTTACTGAAGTTTGGTATTTCTTGAGTTGATTAGTACCAGAGCTGGATGGTGAAAAAGAGAAGTTTTGGGTCTTGTATTGATGTATATCTCAAAATACAAGAAATATCTGAAAGATGACTATATATTTCAAGATTTGCAGTATTACAAAACAATGTAGACTGGCTGCTTCTGAGATACCTCTTTCCCTAAAATGCACTTTTCCTAAATTTTCTTATACTATGAGCTTGATGTAAAATAAGTGATACCAATTTTGTAACAATAAGATTATTGTTCCTTCAAATCCTTCCTAAAGCTGTAATGGGTTATCTAGGTTTTATTGCTGATTAAACCTTTGATTTCCAATCTTGAAATTCCTTTAAACTGTTCAGAACTCTGTTCAGAAACAGGAATATTTAATCTTGCCAAACAAGTTTTTAATCATTTTTTGACTAAATTGTGAGAGATTATTACAAAGTTAAAGTGTTATATGCCTTAAGATTTTCAAAAAACTTCAGCTGCAGAATCTTGTATTATGTTTTCTGTCCTCCTAAACATGCTGTTTGGAACCCTGGAATAGCAGCAGTACATTTTGTTCCACTTGGCAGCTGGGTGAACAACATCAACAGAGAGCAGACACTAAAAGGGGACTCAGGACCAAAAATAGGCTTTTTAATTTTTCCTAGTTATTTGCTGCCAGATGGTTTCCAATAGTATTCCTCAAGTGTTTCCTGTGCTATTACAGGGAAGTAAGAGTTTGAAGTACCCTTAGACCAATCTTTCTGCAGTGGATTGATGTGTTCAAATAGCAGGTATGACGCATTCAAATAACTCTGAAAATGTATTTACAGGAATCAACAGCATCACTGGATATTAATGATAATAATTCTGATGATTCTGATTGTTTATTTCTTACCTCTTTTTTCCAATTTTTGGAGTGGAATTTGTAAAAGCCAGTGAACAGATTTAAGTTATTCTTGGTGTATGGTTAGCTGGGAATGAATTTAGTTGGACATGGTAAGCCATCTGTAATAAAAATTTGCAAGACATTGATTGCTGATCACAGCTGAATTCAAGTCTGCATTATTTATGGAAAACCAAAATACAACTCAACCAATGAAGTTCAAAACTTCAGATTATTCACTTGCCAAGGATACTTCAATAATAGATTTCTATAGAGCTAATTGAACCTTCCTTATGTTGATATGATTTATGAGAGTACCAAGAATTCTCATAACATTAAAACTGCATGGAGCGATATCTGTAGAAACATAACTCCTGAACTGTAATAACTTGGCATCAATGATAATGACATTTCAAGACAGGAATTGTAATGCTGGTGGAAAAATGCAGAAATAATTTAATTTAAACCCACTTTTTCAGAAGGATGGGATTTTTAAAGCCCTTCTACATAATGATATTAAATTAATTGAAAATATTTGTTCTTTCTTTTCAGTTCACTGCATTTATACTTAATAGATAATATGCTTTGAACTACAACAAAGTCCTTTTTCAAAAGATTTGATAGGGTATTGAAGCACTGTCGTATCTGAGGGCAGCAAGTTTTAAAATACATAATATGTTTCTAAGTATTAATTAAACTAATATGTTTCTAAGTATTAATAAAACCCAGCAATACTTCAAAGTTTTCAAGTAAATCATAGAACAGAGAAGGGTTGGAAGGGACCTTTAAAAATCATATAGTCCAACTCTCCTGCCTTGAGCAGGGATATTCTCTGCTGGATCAGGTTGCTCACAAAGCTCCATCCAATCTGACCTTGAATATTTTCAGGGACGGCGTATCCATTATTTCTTTGGGTAACCTGTTCTAGGGTCTCACCCACTTTGTTATAAAAAATATCTTTTTGTGTCTGGTCTGAATCTACCTTCTTTTGGTTTAAAACCATTACTCCTTATCCTGTCACAGCAGGCTCTACTAAAAAGTCTTTCCCCATCTATCTTGTAGCCCCCTTTAGGTACT
The DNA here is from genome assembly GCA_025920805.1 of Petroica traversi. NCBI lineage: Eukaryota > Metazoa > Chordata > Aves > Passeriformes > Petroicidae > Petroica > Petroica traversi. The sequence goes on from JAHLSL010000023.1 coordinate 14,459,596, forward strand.
GAAAGATTGCTGGAAGGTCTTCCCCAAACCTTTTCTTCGCCAGGCTGAACAGCCACAGCTCTCCCAGCCTTTCGTCTTGGGAGAGATGCCCCAGTGCTTTGGTCATCTTTGTGGACCTTCTCAAGACTTGTTCCAGGAAGCCCACTCCCTTGACCTGCTGGCCATTCTTCTTTTGGTGCAGTCCAGGGTACAGTTAGTTGGCTTTCTCGGCCATTTCTGGGCACCTGTACACATCCCCACTTCATGTCCAGAATGCCCAGGCCCTTCTTGTCAGGGTTTCTCTCAATCCCATTATCTCCCATTTTGTACGAATATTGGAGATTACCCCAACCTACATGCAAAACCTAGAATCTGGCCTTTTTGTAAATTATGAAATCCTTATGGGCCCACCTCTTGAGCTTATCCAAGTCCCTCTGAATGATATCCCATGCTTTGGCCATGTCAGCAGCATCACTCAGCTTGGTGTCCTCTGTAAATCTGTAGAGTGTCCACTTACTGTCTATTCATTGATGAATGAGTGAAAAGACATGGCAGCCAAGTGAAGTCACCAGTGACTGGAAAACAGGAGACACTGCACCCATTTTCTAAAAGTACAGAAAGAAGGGCCCTGGGAACTACCCACCTTGTGCATGGAAAGATCATGGAACAGTTTCTCCTAGAATCTGAGCTAAGGCACATGGAGGATAGGGAGGCAATTCAAGGCAACATGGCTCCACAAAGGAAAGACTTGCCTGACGTATGTGTAGAAGCAGTTCCTATTATCCCTTGTATCCCCTGCCAAGGTCAGTTCCAGTCTCATCTTGGCCTTCCTGACCCCATTCCTATACAACCACTGTTTCCCTATACTCTTCCTAGGACACCTGTCCCTGTTTCCTTTCCCTGTGCCTTTAGTTTGACTAGCAGGGCCTGGCTCATTGTGCCTGCCTTATCTTCCTTTCCTGATTGCTTACACCTGGAGATCACTAACTCTTAGTCTAGAAGATGTCCTTGGAGATCAGAAGATGTCCTTGGAGATCTCCCACTCTGTTCTGCTCCTTTTTCCCTGAGGGCAGTTTCCCAGGGGACCCTCTTGATGCAGTTTGTGAAGAGCTGGTGTTCTGCTTTCCTAAAATTCTGGGTCCTTGCTTTAATTTTCACCTGACCCATATCACTCAGGAGTGACTCCACCACTGCTAAAGACAGAAGTGAAAGATATCAATTAAGATACACTAATACAGATGAAATACAAACACGTGCCTACAGAACCAGAAGAAATTTAGAAAAAAAGAGACATTCTTCACAATTCTGAGATTTTGATTAAAGAAATGACATAGTAGTTTACAATGTGTGTGCATAACTGGCAGCATTCTGACTCTAACAAGGTGGACTGCAAATAATTTAGTAACTTAAAATTTACATCCTGGACTATGAAAACAGATTTTTATGAGAATCTTCAGTTAATTGCAGGTATTTTAATTTTCAGTTACTTGGATATCAAGTTTTTTTGGGGAAAAAGAACTTTAATTGTGTTTAATTTGTGCCATGTTTATTACCTTCAATTAATACTATTTACATTGATGGTTTCTAGAGACCTAGACAGTAAAATAGGTACAACTAAATAAAACTACAGCAAAATTAGATCTTTCCTTAGGAATACCCACAGCACATACCTTTTGGCCCCTCAGAAAAAATTTGCTTTTCATAAGAGTGCTGATACTCTCTTATGCACAGAGGTGCATCAGTTCAACCTATAATATGAGACAAATATGAAATGAGACAGCTCAATGTGAAAAGACATGCTTTTCAGGTTTCACAGGAGTGCAGTAAGTATAGCTTTCAGCTAAATCAAAGCAGTAAATCTTGAAGCCAGAAGCAGAAATGAATTAGTGCCATACTAGTTTAAAGAAATAATTTTATACATACTGATAGGCAGACCTTAATGTACAGAATTTGTTTGGTTGCAATACTAAAGTAATTAGAAAATTCTTAAATGTGAGAGTGAAAGACTGAATTTTTAACTATGTGGTTTCTTCCAGTTGTCTGGGAAAAGATGATACCTAACCTCCTGCTGCTGAGATCAGCTGCTCTTTCAGCATTGAATTCAATGAAAAGAGGAGTTTGATGTCTGCTATGTGCAGTATTGCAGTTGTACATTCTGTGAAGAATTGGTAACTAAAGATCTTGTTGATTTCAAATAACAATGTGGCATCTGAATTAGTGCTTTCTAGGGCTTTCAATCATTACCAGTCTTTATAAGGGGAAATACCTAGATTTAAGAAGTAAAATGATAAACTTGTTATTAAAGATAAAAAAAAAGATTAAAGATTATTAAAAATCAAAAATCAAAAATTCCCTCTAAAACCACCAGAATTACAGACTGAATTCCTTATTTGCATGATATCAGTGATTCAGTACTAAAGCCATCTGGTAATAAAATGACCATTCAACTCCAAATGAGACAGAAGGCATAATGCATTTTTAAAAGAGATGAAAATTCATTTTCTCAAAGAATGTTCTCTGTCTTTTAATTGAAATTAGGGCATGATTTCCCCATTTTGCAATCAGCTAATGTAAGCAGCAGTTATGAGTCAGTCAGCTACATAATGTGAGCAGCCATAAGTTCATCCAACTAAATTATTTGAACACAAGACTCTAAGACAAAGCTCTACAAAACTTCACTCAAGCATATGGTAATGTACATGTAGAAAGACATTAGCCTGTCATCTCCTCATGCCTCATGATGGCAATTCTGGCTCTCCTTAAAGTCTTACACATTTTTGCCAACAGCTCTTTCAGTGTTTTGAGCTTTAAAAAATACAAATTAATGAGAAAACAGTTCTTTATTCTTGCTTTGTATCAATATACAGTAAGGTCAGGTCAAATTGCTGCCATTCTGAAACACACAGGTAGCCTGTGTAAGCTTTTCTGCTCTTCCTCTCCCCTCAGATTTTCTAGCATTTTCTGTAATAGTAATAGCCAGAATTTTCATGTTTGATGTATTGAGTTACATACGGATTTAACTAGTATGCAAGTGTCAGACAATTTTTAATTTTCTTCCTCTCATCTGTCTATTAAAGCAAGACATATAATAAATTTGAATTCTTATAGAAGAGCAGTGATGAAATTATTTAGCAGGCCAGTAACACTTAGCTCTGCATCACTTTTACAATACAAGATCTGATATGCAATGGTATTTTTAAAAATCTAAAATAAATTCAAAACTAAGAAAATTATTAAGCATTGGGACTGATTGCCATAAACAGGGTGAAAGATTGGTTAAGAAAGATAATCAAATATACTGAGTAAAATAATGATTACAAAAGAATATTTAAAATGGATTTAGGATTTTGTGTTATCCATTCTCCAACAATTTATCAGACAGGAACTTCATGATCCAATACAGGGACTGATTCAGAGATTTTGGTAAATCCAATGCCTTCTGTCCACATACCCCCTCATCAAATTTCATCACTGTATTCTCTTGTGAAGGTTGATTGATTAGTTTGGATCTTGGTTACACTAGAGAAACAGAAAAAACTTGCATTTCTTAACTAAATTTAACAAAATAATAACAACTGAAATTAGTAAGAAGTTAAATTGACATTTAATACAAAACCTCAGTAATCTCTCAGAGATTAAAATTCTTGTGTATGTGAAAGTTAAGAAAAGGGAATCCTATTAAAGCATCGACTCTAGATTTTTTTTAGATACACAAACATCATCTAATAATCTAAATACAAACTTCTAAAAATCCCATCTTTTCAAGACCAACAAGTTGAAGCATCAAGGTTTTGCATCCCTTTAATTATATATTTATTACGTAAACTACTATTATGTAAACTATTACAGAAACAATACTAAAGAAATATTGTTGCTCTGTGTATATACCAAACCATAGGAAATTATTATTCAAAAATCAAGAAAAAATATTAAAAATGCTAATAAAATTCAAAAGGGCAATTTAAATAAATAATATAAAATTACTATTGGAGGAGAAAAAATATTTAAAACTGGTATTACTAGAAAATTTAATTTTTTTTAACGCCTTGTTAATGTCCATCCTCACTATGTGTACTGCAAGAATAGATTGATAGCCTTTGGGGAAAGTATAATCACCCTTCCTTTTTATTTTATGATTAAATATAATATTTAAGTTTTATTTATACATCCATACATTTTGGAAAATACCTAGCAAAATCTAGTGTCTTCCTGGTATAATACATTTGCAACACTGAGTAAAGGTAGACAAGTCTGAATTTCTTAAACTTCAATATGCTTCCCAAGGCAAAATCAGCAGAGAGGTTATTTTGTTTTTCAAGAATCCTCCCATAAGATGAAGTTCAGATGTCTCTGTCTGGGCCATAATCCCATGTTTTTAAAGCTCTTCTAAGGATGCAAGTGTCAATACATAATCTTTAAATCTGACAGAAAAAGCAATACAGGAATGTTTTAAGATGAATTCCTAACACCAACAGAATAAGGTAGTACCGGGCCATGGAACTCCATATGGGATGCCTTCACTCACCCTGTGGTAGCTGTGCTGTTGAGGGGACAGGAGGACACAGAGTCTGAACAAAAAGGAGTTGAGAGGAATAGTAGATGTGCTGCTGGTATGTGAAAGGGCAGATACAGCTGCTTGATTGTGCTTTCAGTACCCTTTTTTTTCCACCTCCACTAATATTTGTAATATTTTTGCTCTATATTTCCGCTGTTAATTGTTGCTAACCAGAATACAGTGAGAGTCCACCATAAGCTTCTGAGTGAGAAGCTGGACAGAGTGCAGACATCATTGCCACAAAGCTGCATTCAAAGCAGAGATATTTTAAGAAATACTGTCTTGGATTTAAGGTCCTACATTTTATGCTCATCCCATTTGCTGATCTAAAGCCTTCTCTCTGGATCTTAAACTCTGTAATAATATATCCTATCTCTGTGAAAGACAAAGAGCATCTTTTCCTTGCAGCTTTTAATTCCTTTGAAAAAAATTCAACTGAGTACAAAGGGGTCCAGACTGAAGATACCTCAAATGCTAATGGTATTAACTGAATTGTTTGTCGATATAATAATATTATTATGCAAAACATTAGAAGAAAGAGCAAAGGAATACAAAAGACCAGAACTGTTAAAAATCTTGGTTAATTTTAAATTATTTCAGCTTCAGTGTTAGTATTTTGGAAGATTTGGAGAATGAGTAGATTTTCAATCATATGATTCTGTCAGGTAGAATTTGATGACTTTCTAAATTACGAGTCTCCCTCCCTCTTAAAGGAGAAATGACTGTTAAAGTTTGTTTTCATCAACCAAAATGTTTTTCCCCCACAGCATTAACACACAGCATCTACTGTATTGATAAGAGGGCTCTTGAATACCCAGCCTTTCAGTGCCAAAAGAAAATGAATTATGTGTTATTAAGAAAATCCCCAAAGTTCTCTTCAGCAATGAGGGAGTACAATCATGGATGCTGTAATTATGTAAATATTCATTTATATTCAATATTGCCCAAGTGCCACTAAGCTATTCTATCTGCCTGCTTGTAGATATATCTGCAAACATATCTGCATGCAGCTCATTCATAATCAGAATATGTGTTTGATCAGTTGAAGTGCATTTTTGGAAGGCAAATGCTGTGCTTATTGGTAATGAAATGAAGGCCTCAGAGCAGCTTATAAAGACTTTGCTAGTGGAAAGCTTTTCTTATACATCCATGTGCCCTCAGAACTCCTGATGAACTGTGTGGCCCAGATGATCAGACAATGTCACACAGGCATTGACTCCCACTACTTGTGATTCTTCCCACATGCTTGATTTACTCCTGTGTTAACCCTTCTCAGTCACAGACCTATGGGAATTGCTCCTTTCCCTAACATCTTCTTGTGAGATAAGAAATTAATATATTTTTGCCCTGTAGATGAAATTTTTCACTGCACCTCCAATAATGTTTGAGAAGTGCTTTAGACAACCCTTTATTACATACTGTGTCCTGGGCTGTGGACATATAACGTGTTTCATTCAAAATTAGAATATCTAAATGTACATATTAACCTGTATCTATCTGCATAGTAATATTGGGTTTGTGTGGACTGGATCTGGTAACAGGGGGTCAGTAAAGGCACCTTCTGTGAGAAGCCACCAGAAGTTGCTCCTATATCCAATGGAGTCAATGCCAGCTGGCTCCAAGGCGGACCTGCCACTGGCTGGGGCTGAGCCCATCGGCGATGGTGGGAGTGACACTGGGACAATAGATTTAAGAAATGGAAAAAAAAATGCTGCCCAACAGCTGGTGGGAGAGAGGAGTGAGAATGTGTGAGAGAAACAGCCCTGCAGACGCCAATGTCAGTTCAGAAGGAGGGGGTAAAGGTGCTCCAGGCACTGAAGCAGAGATTTACTGCAGCCCACGGTGAAGATCATGGTGAGGCAGCTGTACCCCTGCAGCCCATGAGGGAGCACACATCCTCCTGCAGGCTCTGGAGGACTCCTCATTGGAGCAAGTAGATGCACACTGCAGAAATCTGTGATCCTATGGGAAGATGATGCTGGAGCAGGCTCCTGTCAGGACAGATGCACCGAAGCAGAGAGGACTACATTCTGGAGCAGGCTTTCTGACAGGTTCTGGGATCCCATGGTGGGGAACCATGCTGGAGAATTTTTTCCTGAGGGATTGCACTGCATGGGAGTCCACATGCTGAAGCAGTCTGTGAAGAGCTGCAGCCTGCGGGAAGGAATCACACCGGGGAAATTCCTGGACTGTCCCCTGTCTCCTGGAGAAGGGGAAGAGTGTGAGGTGCAAACAGCAGCAGAGACAAAATGTTATGAACTGGCTATGAGCCCCATCCCCTATCTCCTTGCACAGCTTATGGTAAGAGGCAGAACACTCAGGAATAAAGGAAGTTGATCTTGGGAAGATTGTGGGGGAAAGGTGCTTTAAAATTTGTTCTTTTATTCTCATTAATTTACTGGCAACAAATTTAATAAATTTTCCTAATAAAAGTCTGTTTTGTCTATGACTGTAACTACTGGGTGATCTCCCTATACTTATGTTGTTTCCGTGAACTTTTGATTGTATTTTCTCTCTTTGTCCTGTTGAGGAAAAGGTTGATGGAGAAAGTTGGTGTGCACTCAGAAGCCAGCCAAGGTGAACCCCTGTCTCTTCCACATTATTCCATATTGCAGCAGATATTTTGCATTGGGATTTCTGATAGGGAATATGATCGTAATATATAGAGTAGGAAATTTTCCCCATTGAGAATAATTTTAATGTTAACTTTAATGTTAATTACAGTATTAGGAGACCCTAAAAATAAGTCTCACTATTTTTGCCTCTAGTTCTTTTTTTCTTTTTTTTGTCTTTTATCATGCTTTTTCTCTGTGAAATGATTCCTTTTCCCAGGATCAGTTTCCCTTCTCTCTTCTGCTAATCATATATGTTGGACCACCAGAGAGTTCCTTCAAACTAGTCTGTGAGACACAACTAGAATTTATTTACTTGATCATATTCTTGGTATCCACAAAGTAATAATTTCTTTCAGGATTGCAGTTATCCAAATGACCAAGTGACATTAAGGTCTTCAGACTATATCTGGATAGAAAATACATGGAATACAATATTTTCTGAGAAACAGAGCCAATAAATTCACATTACTGTTAAGTGTGGAAAGGAACACTAGTGACTTCAAAGTTGAGGGGGGAAGAAAAGGAATATAAATTCTGTAGGATAGTTTCTAGTTTCAGCAGTTTCTCAGAGTTGACCCAGTGAAAATATGCTCTATGCAAGACCATGTCTTGTGAAACAGCAAGATTCTGTTCCTTGTGTGTTCCCCTTCAAAACAGAAATAATTTATAACAGGGAAAAAAGTTATTACCATTATGAGCAACCTTGTTTAATACTAACAATTTTAAGACCCACAGGGAAGAGGGAAACATCAATTTTTCTTCTCATGTATCCTAAGCATTAATGTATAGCTTAATGACATTTAATCTTTCCCTTTTTTGCTCCTGTCAGTCCTACAACCTTTTTTAGCGAAAGATGTATTGCAACATCAGCCAGGAAAAATGAGTAAGTAATTTCTTTTCCATGCAAGAAGAATGAGTAATCTATCTGGATAAGCTCAAGAAACAAAGATTAATAATGAAATAAATAGTTAGTTCACTAAAAAGTGCAGTGTTGAGGTCATTGAAATGTCACTATTTCTTGAAATGACTTTTTAATAAAGATTGTTTTGAAAAGCTCACATTTTGATCTTAATCTTTTAAACCAGCATTTTTCAGTTTTTCATTTTAACATTTTATTTCGGGATTTTGTTGGTTTTGGTTAAGAATGTGAGAATTGATTATAAAAAAAACCCTTTCACATTAAGTTAACTGTTTTGGTTTTTTTCTAAATTATTTAAGAAACAAAAAGGTTTAATAATGGCATCAAGTTCCACTGAATGTATCTCAAGCAAAAGTATGTGTAAATATCATCTCACCAAGAAATACTGTAACACAGTTAAATGAATAATACATTCAAAAGTTTTAATTTCTCTAAAATGCTGAAAACAGAGGAAAATAATGTACAAAGCAGACAAATACATGTAAACAAATAACAATGTAAAAATAAATTATATTGGTTCCATCTTACTAATTTTCTTATCTAGTTTTTTTTTTTAAAAAAAAAATAAGTCCACGTACAGAAAAAAAGAGCAGATAAAGATCGTTAATTCAGCAGAAAATTAACATGTCAGTACAATGATATCTACAGCAATAAAATCTTGGAGAAAAAATTCTTATTTGCTTATATACTGATTTCAGAATCATGGGTAAAGGCTAGCAATGCTAATAAGGGTGAAACATATCAGAAGGTCAATGCATTGTTACCTTTTTTTTTGGAATCCAGGACAAGGTGGAAGTAAATGATCTTTCTGGCATTGAGAGTAGTCTTCTAACTATTAAAAGAGAAGATGAGATAGTCTGATGTCAGCCAAAAAAAGCCAAAGCAGAATGGAGAGAATGAGATAAATGGTCAAGCAGGTCTAGAAACTATGACTTAAAATTAAAAGTACATAGGAGCTGAAAATGTGAACATACTGGAGTTGTTTTCTCTTTTAATATTGGCAGTAAAATATTTTTTTTTACTTATTAATGACTGTTTCCTGAACTTTAAAATATAACATTGCAAGTGAGTAAATTCTAAGATAGTCCTCTGGGGTGTTTTGTTTTTTTTTTAAAGGTACTGAAAAACTGATTCAAGCCTAAAAATTAATGATGATTCTTGTGAGCCTTCATGATTTGATTATGCTTCTGTGGAAACCAATAACACATTCTCTGGTGCATACTAGGAGCTAGTTTCACAGGCATACAGATAATTATAGGCTTAGTCAACTGGTAAATAGAAACTAAAGAGAAAAATGTGAATGATTATTGGGAACTACTTAAGCACACTAACCAGCTCCTTAAAATACACAGCTGTCTATAGTCTTGTATTATTTCCTTTTTTTTTTTTTTTTTTGCAGAAAAGGAGCATCTGTGCATATATTCCAATCAAAACACTCAATTGTTCACTCTCATAGTACCCTTGAACTTTAATCTAAGTTTTTCTATCTTCAGCTTTCACACTTTCAGCTTCACATTTTCTGCCAGACTGGAAAGTCCACTCTTATGTTCTCTTCCCTGTAGAATGTGATATGATTTCCCATGTATGTTCTTGCTGGACTGGGCTCCTCAGGTTTTTCCTTCTAAGGCTTTCTTCAGCCCCTTAACAAGCATTGCTGCACTTCTCTGAGTCCTCCAGACCACCACCTTATGAGAAATGTCATTCCCTTGGTCACCAGTTAGAGCAGAATTAGTACATTCAGGGATCACGTTAACCCTCTAGGCTGAGGCACCAGAGTGGACACAGATCATTCAGAACATCATCCAGCAGTCTTTTAAGTATTTTCAAGTGTCACTGCCTTCCTATGAAAGTCTTCTGTGTGCTACTATGAGAGATATTCCAATATGTGGCCATATTAAAACTCATTAAGTTGATCAGTTTTTAAATTTTCTGCATCTGTCTGACTTCCCCCTAGCCAAACATTCCTCTTTGAAGCTCTTTGTGGATGGCAAAACCCCCTTTTTTAACTGACAGTGATTTTGTTTTTTCAAGAATAGCTGACAAAAACTTTAAATTATAGCCTGTTTACTTTTTTTCCTGCATTAACTCTCCACAAATCACTTAACTGGTGAGCTATTAAAAGCTAAAAATAATTCTGACATACAGATCTATTATTTTTTAAATACACTGTTTAACTAGTGCTTAAACCATACAGCATATAGCACACTAATTTTGTGTTGCTCAAGTTTCTTAACCCTCAGATGTGATGTAGAATGCATTACAGAATTCTATTGCATTATCATTTGTGCATCTGCCAGATAAACTATATTCACATAAAAATGAAGTGAAACTGTTTTGGCAATACCTATTTCTCAAAACTATGTGGGAAGTAACATTCATTTCATTAACATCTTATTAAGATCCAGATGCTCAATCTCTGAAGCAGCACAACAATCATTACTATTTTCAAATTCAATGACTAAACAGGAGTTGGGAACTCATCTTTGGAAATCTTGGCCACTGGTAGATGTGAGGATAGATTAGATGGTTGCAGTTAATCTTCATTTGCTTAAAAGAATCAGGTTAAGAACAGCTGCTTAGATGAAATAGTCTATGAAACAGTTTTAAAATTTCTAACTAGACAGCAAAAGGCCCCCACACCAGGATACAGTGAGCATACAAACTATCATTACTGGTTCAAATCAATAGTGATCACAGGAAAAAGACTCCGTCAGGTAACTGAGACACTTTAAAAAAAAAAAAATCACAGCTGATTTCCAATGGATCTTTTATCAATTATTTTATCATACATTAAATGTGCTTTCATACATTAAGTATGTTACAGAATAATTAATTGATGCTTATTAAGCAATATAGGAAAGAGCCTTAGAGAGCAGGTGAAAAGTGATGTACCATGACTCCTTCTTTGGATTTTCCCATGGCAGGATACACTGAATACAGGCCTAAAACAAGGTGGTAGATAAGTATAGAATTTTACAGATCACCTGACTACAATCACCTCCATGGGTGTGATTGAAAACCTATTTTTTAAATTTTTGCTTGACAGCAACAGTGCTGCAGGCAGCTGGACAGCTCTGGACTCTGCCTGTTTCGCACATCAGTGTCAATCAAGGCTAAGCACTGGACTTGCACAAGCAGCAAGGACTTTTGGATACTGACCAGTCATGCTTTTGCAGCTGTATCCCAGTGACACTTTCCAGTGTTTTGGACTGGACCATTTGACCACAAAGGTTTTGTAGTGTTAAAGGCATAGAGATTTTTTTTCCCCATACTTTTGCATTTCACCATCAGTAAGAGTGATTTCCATACATTTTCCCATCTGATGCATTCTAATGCAGTGCTGTGCTACTCTTTGGTCCCAATACATTAAATAATTGTTTTACTGGTGAATATTAAATCTACAATTTGAATGCAAATTTTAGTTTTCTCAAGAACAAGCATCTTTTGTGTAAATTAAAAGCAACAAGCTTTCTGCTCAAACCATTAGAAATTCTGATTCTATCAACAATTTAACATACCCTTTAATCCATTTTTAAAGTTAAATTTTACTTTTTGAACACATTTATGGCTTAAAGGGTTTTTTCCCCCTAACTGAATGTCAGGAAAGGAAAATTCATTCCTTGTGGGCAGCTTTATCTTTGAATCCTCTGCCTATCTGCAAGCAAGAGAGTATCTCCTGGATTTTCTTTAATTCCATTTCCTTACTGAAATTATACATTTTAACTAAAAATCCTTTCAGTGGCAATTCAGATCTATTTTTTCCAGAACTGGTGAAATCTTGATATGAGGTGAATATATACTGATATAAGAAATTAGTCACTTTCCTCAATATATTTTTCCTGATGAATTTGTCTTTGATCCTATCAAGACTTTCAAAGCTTTAACATTAGTTAAAGATCTTCAGAAGAAAGCAATCTGAAATTACATAAAGGAAAATTATTAGACTTTTTCTAATTATGGTTTGAGGCTCATTTAACAGGCATCAGGGGAATGAAGAATTTTAAAATAGGCTGAGAGGAGTTACAGCACTTAAAGGCTGCATTTCTGCCTGCTAGAGATTTAGTTGAGATTTCAGTGAACTCTTGTGGTAAATTAGAAGATTTTGCATGTGTACCAAAGGGACAGAGACCCCAGGCAAAATACTTTGGAGGAAATCCTATGGGAGGAATTGTGCATGTAGCATGGGAATGTGCCCTGATATTCAGTGCATGGGCATTTTGAAAAATCCTGATCTAACCTGAGATTCCTGCAGGAAGAACCTCTTCAGAAATGAGGCGTGTCTCTGGAAGGACACTCATGGGATGAACACTACCAAAAGCTGGAGTAGGGTATCTGTAGGTATCTGAGAGGATCATTATGGAAATAAAAAGATTTAACATGTAAATTTTTTCAAATTTTTTGGGTTAAAACAAAATTGTTCACAGAAAAATAAAACAAACAAATTTATAATTTCTGGCTGACACTTCATGACCCTTCAGTTAGTCCAGGTTAAAGATAATTTTGATACACAGGCTGGCTTAGATTTTCTGATCTTTAAATACATGGAGGTGTCTAGGTAAAATTATATTGATTTTATATATTTTCTCAGATACAGTAGAATGCTCTACAGTAGAAGGTGTTTTAATAGTGTGCTGTACTTTGATATTATTTTCTTTCATCATGCTATTTTCCCTGCTACCAGAATTCTGTTTATTATTGAGACTGGTTTTTTTTCACCATGTAAAATTTCATTTCCATCTTCTGTATTACTGTTTTTCCTGACCTCACCTATGTTTTCCTGTTTTGCATATAGTTTGTAGTTACCAATCTCAGACTGTCTTTGTGAAGAAAGTTTCAAATGGAGATGACTCTTAGCCAAAGAGTAATTGCAATATAATATTGTAGCTTATCTTCTTTAAAACATTTGGAAATAATAGTGATGATATTGGAATGGACTGAGGATAAGAAGAAATACAGAAATCTCCACCCATCTTCAAAGAAACAGTGGATATTTCAGAATAAACAGAACATACATATGAAAAAAAAAATATCCAGCATAATTGATGGTAAATATTTTTTCCTGTTTTAATCACATGTAATAAATTTGCAGTCATCTCCTTATCCTAAAAGTCCTTGAAATTAAGTTTTATTACAGAAAAGAAGAGGGAAAATGACTTACCTTAGCTCCTTTCCAGAGTACTCAGCTGCATTTTCTTTAATTTTGTAATATGCAAGGCTTATTCCAATCTCTGCAGCTGTTAGTCTAATTGGATGATTTCCTGTTTGAAATGCAGAATAATTTAAAGTGACTAGCAGTTGTTCAGGGAACCTCCCTTTCTAGGACATAACTTAATCTGACATATTCAACACTCATCAGAGATTCAACATCTTTTCAAACTGATTACTGCTTCCTCCATCACACTCCAAGTTCCTTGACTTCCATTTAAGTGCTCCAATTTAGAGTTTGATTATTCAAATGAAACTAAGAGAAAAAGTCAACTCTTTTTTTTTTTTATAATATGCTTCCTCAAAATGTATATACTGCATGCAGTCCTCTGTAGTATTTGCTAGAAATCTCATATTCCATGGTGCAGCAGCAAGCTCTGTGTTGAGGGTTTGATCTTTGCTGAGATTGAGAACAGTGGCATGTGAGAAATTTATGTTCCATAGGGCTAATATTCGCTATAATTTATCTGATGGAACAAAGTTTACTTTTTTTATAAACAGGGACTACAGTTTCTCTTGATTCATGAATTTCTTTCAGGTGTGAATTTTGCAAGAGGAGCAAATAATAGAGAAATGTTATTTCTTTATACAACCTTGAAATATAAAAGTCTGGGTCTGATTTACCAGGCCCAAAACTTCATGTGAGTCAGGTCACTGTGGAATCTGAAAATGTTGACTGTGTGATTGAGAATATTCCCCTTACTAGGACAATGACTCAGGCATGTGTTCCTCCAAGGAAACTAATTATATCAGCCTCCTGAAAAAATTCTACTTACCTTCTGACTTATTTTCTTGTTTTGTTTTATTTTTGTTTGGTTTTATATTTGGCTGTTTTTATTCTCTTACTGTATTGTACATGTCTACAGAATTTTCCTCTTGGTAGGTCAATGACACAAATTTTTCTCTAGATCCCATTGAAAACATGAATTTTTTTCTCACATAGTTGCTAATTATTATAAATGAAGTTACTTTTCTTAAAAGTTATACCTGCGGAATAAAATTTGAATGGTAGGTAAAGAATAAAGCATTGGCTCCAAAGGAGAAAATGAGGTTTCTTCTGTGTGGAAGAATCTATGAGGCATTTACTGAACCACAATGGGAACAGTTCACTTGAGGTTTCTTCTGGAAAGTTTCATGCTTTGTAAGAATGTCTGGGACATGAGCAGCTCACTTATAAAAATGACTGGGAGGGAGATGAGACAAATAAGATTTCTTAAGAAGTACAGTGAGTCCATGGATATCACTCAAACAAATACAACATATTAAAAAATCAAAATAAATAAATGCATTCTAATACAATGCTTGCACATGTGCTCATGGTGAAGGAGACCAAAACACCTCTCCAAGTACAATTTTCTAGCTGGTAATATTTTCTGGCTGTCAACTTGGCAGACTTATGATGAAAAGTGGCAATCCTCTCTTGTTTCAAGCTGCCATTCCCTCTTTACCTTACATTGCTATGAGGCAAGTTTTTCCTCAGAGGTAGCAATGAAAAAAGAGTTCAAAAGTTGAAAATAAAAGCTGCCTGGGATATAAAATATTGAGGGTGATTTTCTTCTTTATTCCTGAGGGGTAGAACATGTTTTAACTCTTGGTCATCAGTAGACAAGTGTATACACAGTTGTATACATATTTTCTGATTATTTTTATGCATTTATTTCCTACTATAATGACTAAACTTTACCAGGTCAAACCTAAAAACTCACAAAAACCCTAACCCCTTTTGTTGATGCTCAAGTGTAGTGTTTATCTAAATAACGCACAGGCAGAGGGTATGCAGAAATGTCATAGCTTTATGGTCATCTTGGGCTGTGAAACTTTTTTATTTAGGCTTAAGACTTTTTAATATTTATTAATTTCTTTATGAATTCAATCTTTATTAATGGATGGTGAAAGAAAATGTAGGCATGGATTAAAATGTATCCCATGTAGGTATGAAGGGATGTGCTAAGTACCTTCAGGTTCCTTTGAAGAGACTGCACTTGTTACTCCAGGGGGTGAAGCACATGGCTGTGTCTTTGCTAGCCTGCAGTGACAGACCAGCTGGAGTCCACCATCTGTAAGGAAAACAACTGGCAGTGAAGTTCTGTAGTATTTTTTGTTGGTTTTGGCTTTTTTGTTGTCCTTTCTTTCTTTACTTCAGGCTAATTTTTCTTTGGCCTGATGGATTGAGATACCACTGGCTGATGGAGTGCACCAGCCATTCTTCTGGAGCTCCTCTTCCAGCTGAATTTCATCCAAGGCAGCACAGTTCAAGAACTTCAAAGACCACTCCTTGAGAATCCAGAGAACAGCATGAATCTCACTTTGGAAACAGGCTGCTGACTCAAACTATTTAGATCTAATCTTTTAGTCCAGTGCTCTACATTATACCAATAATGCATTGATACTGAGGCTTTAATAGAATATTTTAGACCATTTCTAATTAAATAAATCAATTTTCTTTGATAGTCTACTATATTCTCTTCTCACTACATTCAAAATTAAGAAAGTGTCAAGTTAACTGGATTGATACCTTGTTGATGACTGGGGCTAGAGTTTTGGCTTTCTGTTTCTGGAAAGGATATAAGTGGCATTTTCTTAGGAAAAAATCTTATAAAAATTGGCTTTTTAAAATTTTCATAAATTTCTTTTGAACCTCATAATTTTTTAGGAAGCATATTACTGATGTGGTCGTGCATGGAAAGATTAGTCACAAGACATTTACAGCTAATTAATTAAAACTGCTTTACAGAGTTTTTATTTAGTAAAATTAGAGGGCATTGCTTTGGTCTGTTTAAAGGACCTATTATCTTGCAGCTAGCATCCAATAATTTGTCTTACATAAGCAGTTAAAGCGAGTTGGGATCTCAATATAACAGTTTGACAGAAGTGTTAAATATAGGTATCTTCTAAACTCACTGGAAATGGTGATTGTTTTTCCTAAGAATACAGTCCAAAAGTGAACACAAATGAAAGGGGAAAATTTCCAGCAGGCCTTCTTGGCTCAAATCATAACAACTATGTTAATCAGAGCTTTGTTTTGCACTGCCTGCAATTGCCTTTCAACAGTACAAAAGTTAGCAAAACATAAGCATTCATGTGACAAGAATAACTCCCTTAGGAGTAGGAGAGGAAGCTGACCTTCTGAAGAGAGGACATTGCACAACTCCAAATGTAAGTACTTGGGATAGGATGGTAGCGTGATAATTTCTGTAAATGGCTACAGGTATTTGCGTCCAGTTCTCATGGAGAAGCACTACATTTGTCTCTGTGCACTATGCAGTCTGAAGTGAAGAAAGAAAGAAGGAAATAAAAATATCAGTTATCAGATAACTGTCACATATTTTTGTGTGAACAGCACTGTCTCAGATACTGTTTGGTTTATTTTTTCCCTCAAGTCTCTGCAGATCCTTGGTATTACCAGAAATCCCTGACCTTAGAGACAGCTGACCTCACTATTGTGAGGCCACACAAATTGATCAGAGCAGAGACACAAATCAGTATTCCCCAAAAGACTGAGGGGCAGAGGCTTAGAGTTTTGAGGAACGTTTTGGCTGAGCTCCTCTCTTGTCTCTTAGCTATTGAGTGGGTTTCATAATAAGCTGAGAAAATACCATTTTTTGCAATATCATAAATATAATAAAAGTCATTTGCCCTGTCAAATCAAGATGAGAACAGCACTGATCCTGAACTGGCTGCTGTCAATAAACTGTACTGTGATGCATCTTAGTGCTTGAAATGGAAATTTAAAATCCATAGTAAATAAAGCAAAAAAAATCTGCAAGGTAATATAAATAACATGCTCAGAGATGTTTGAATAAATAAAGCAAAAAGAAAGTACTAGATAATAAAAATAACCTACTCAGGGACATTTTAATAAAATTTAAAAATGCCTAGATAGCAAGCTAGACAAAAATGAGGCATATTGTCAACAATGAGGTAATTATGTTTTAACAGATGAGGTGGGAATCCCTATTCTGAATACGATGGAAGTATTCCAAGTTTCCCATAGTACATTCCCTATTCCTTTTGTGTGTGTAGTTGTTTCAGGCAGGAACTTTTCCAGAATGAAGTGATGGGTGTTAAATCTAAAGCAAATAAGTTAACAGATAAGAAAGAAAGACTACAATCAGAAATGCAGCTTTTCAGAAGGAAAGGCAGTAGAACTGGAAAAGCTGAACAAAGAAAGATAAAAGAAGACAGGTGTTCTGGGCGGAATAGACAACGTTTTATCAATTAAAAAAAAAGATTTTGATGAAAAATACCAAGAAACTTATTAATTAATACTCGAGGAAAGAACCTGCATTCACTTTACCAAAAACCCTGTGGCATTTATAAGGTATGCAATTTCTGCACTTCATAAACAGTGTAATGTCAAAAGTATGTAGTGTCTTGTTGATGGTCCTTTACTGCTTAAATAGTCTGGCTATTCTTAGGTGAAAAATAAAAACATGCTGAAAAGCAGTCCCTGAAGAACACCTCTGCAAGAAAGATGATCTCTTATGCCTGAAATATATTAAAGACCAAACTGAAGAACAGGAATACACTTACAGCAATAAGAGCTCAAGAGCACTTCTGTCAATCAGCTTTCTCTGAGCCACTTTCTCAAATAATACAGTAAATTTTTAAAGTAGCAAAAATCAAAATACATGGTATTTTTTCCTTTTTGTTATAATTGATGTTAAAGGATTTTTTTCCTTTTTCTCACTAAGCTATTGGAATATGACACCAATCATTATTGGTCTTTGTTAAAAGGCAAAATTAAAAAAACCTCTAAATCAAGCTATTCCTTTATTAATTTACTTAAAGTCTGAAATGTCCTTACAAATTTATTGTGAAAACAGTTGGTTTTTTTCCTAACAGTCTCCTCTGGGTTTTTCATTTGCAGACTTCCACTAAAGATGTACCCCTTATACTTTCACTATTAAATGTTCCCATGACAATTTGCAACAGTAGGATAGTCTTTTGTTCTCTGTTTTTGATATTGAGCTTAAACTGCATTATTGCCTAGTAAATGGAGCTGTAATTAGAAATTACTGGAATAGGACAGCTCCTGTGACAATTTATGAGACTTTAAAATGCAGTTGTTCAACTTGAGAGAGAAAGAGAAAAATCCTGTTTTTCTGGGAAAAAAATGTTTGATGTAAAAACGTTTATTTTTGTTTCAAATTTTCATTCTGACCTCTCCCTCTGTCTCCAGCAATGATCATATACTCTTCCTGGAAAGGCATAAACCTTTCTTTGGCTAACATCACCAAAATCTGTGGGTCTAAGAAAAGGATCTCTTTGCAACCTTTTTTTTTTTCAGCAGTCAGGGGAAAAAACATTCTTTAGCAAAAACATTACTGTAACTCTTTCACAGATTACTATTCTGCTGGAAAGCAGGTTGCTTTCAAAACTTTATAGAAATTTCCCTTCAAAAAATGGTGTCTCAATTTTTTCATTGAGTAAGATTAAATTTAAAAAAACAAGATGAAGGTTTCTATTGGACATTCAGTTGGTCCCTGAGTACTTGTTGGGGTTAAAAGGAAGCAAGGTATATTGAAGGAAAAATATGCTAAATTATTAGCATGAGGAATGTCTCAGCACACCCAGAAGACAGTCTTTCTAGGATAATTTTCAAGAGTTCTCCACTGAAAAAAAGTTACACAAAATTAATTCTTTATGTTATTCTTAAGAGATCAGGGCTTACTTGGAACAGGGAGCATCCCTGCAAACTCTTTACTGGTCAATGGATTTAGGCTTCTTTATGATCATAGAATAAATCTGTCTTTAGGTCTTGTGGTATGAGATCAAAAGAAAATTCCATGAAGCAAAGTAAGAAGCCAATTTAAACTCATTCTGTATGGTCAGTTTTGCTCAAAAGATGTTGCTGTGCTGACTTTGAAGTCTCAGGCTTTCTCCTGGCATAAGTTTCAATGCATTATCTCTATTCCTACATGCCTGAAAATAAAAGGGCTTAAACACTGTATTGTATGCTTCAGTGCTCATTTGAAGAAATGCCAGTAAGTCTTTCTTCCTGCCCTTCTCTGCCCTCAGTCAGGATAAAATTTGTATTTTGAGTTATCTGGTGGCATACAGATGCAATATCAATGGTTATTGAAACATGGAAAAAAGGTATAACAATTATTATTCTTGCTATATGCTCTGCCTTTTTGCAAGCAGAGCTAAGAAAATGCCTGTTTATTAGGTTGGGGGACTATAGGTAATGACTCTGCATTGTTAATTTTTTTATAGTGCATCTTTGTTTTTATTCATGAATCCTGTGACTTGTCTCATTTGCTTGTTAATGAAAGCTAGTATTAGAAGTTTTCCAGCCTAGTGATGTATTTTTTTACTTGTGCTGCAGTCTCTCAACTAAAATAGGGGGTTGTGTGTGCCTTCACCATAGTGTAGAGACAGGTAATGAGAAATGGCCAGCAAATGAAGAAAGAGCGAATAAGCATTACTGCCAAGCTGACTTCACAAAAAAATTTCCCTCTTTTAAAAACTGAGTAAGGAGAAAAGTGGCATGAGTGCTACAGCTGGGGTTGTCAGAGAAAACCCACTTCAGAAAGAAAAACATACTGCAGAGATAAGACTTTTTTTTTTCTAACTCATCAGAAAGGAGTTCCAAAAAGAAAATGCAGACCTCACCAAATAAGTAGTCAAAAAGAGAGAGAACCATCTGTTGTATCCCTTTCTCCCGCTCCAGGAGGAAGGGAAGACCTTCATAATCTGAGTCAAAAAAACCTACAAATAGGAGACCTATGGAGGGTCTTTATTTCCTACTCCAGCTTGGAGAATTTAAAACAGGATGGGAAGAGAAGGATTAAAGGTAAAGGGAGAGCATTAAAAAGCAATGAAACAATAAGAATTCCAGAATTATTTTAGTCCCTCTTTACAGGTATTTGAAGATGCTATTTATAGAGAAGTATTTGCAAACCAGTGTCAAAAACCATGTTTCAAGAGATGCATCCATTAATGCAAATTTCACAGGAAAACCTGTAATTTTTCTAAAAAATGGATATAACCATGGGTGTATGAGTTTACAGAGAACTAATGTCATCAAAGGGTAGATTTCTGCTGAGAAAACACATTTCTTGAAAGATCAGAAGAGCATTTGAAGATGTAGTTAATATTATGCCATTGTCTTGAACATTTTTTCAAGATTAGGATAATACATATTTTCTGGAAGTGGTAGTCACGAGAAAGGGTAATATTACTGAAGTGTGAAACAATCAATCAGTGAACGCTGCTGTGTTACTGTAACCTCCATTTCACCTTGAAGCTTCTGTAGATGAATTTCAGAGCAAAATGAGATTAAACATTTTTCTTGAAGAGCTTCCACCTTATGTCCCAGAACTACAACCAGGTCCTACAGGGTGACCTGGTTTGAAGCTAATGGAACTCTGCAAGCATGCCGAGGTCACTCCTTGCCAAGCCTCTGGGAGAAACTCAGCCTGTGTCAGGTCTGACAACAGGAGTGATGACAGTAGACAAACCAACCCTGAGGCAAAGTCTGAATCAAAATCAGGTCGCATGTAAAGGAATCATTGGGGTTGCACTTTTTGCATCAGCTGGGAATCTGGTCCTCAGGGAAAAAAGGTTAGTGGCAGATGGTGGAGGCTCTGTGGATAGGCTTCAGAAGGGCAGCAAAACCACATAGCAGTGAATATCTTTGGAGTCAGAATGAGAAAAAGTGAAATACTGGATCTTGATTTGGCATGCTTTTCATTCTCTTCTTCATTCC
This sequence comes from Petroica traversi, assembly GCA_025920805.1. Lineage (NCBI taxonomy): Eukaryota > Metazoa > Chordata > Aves > Passeriformes > Petroicidae > Petroica > Petroica traversi. The sequence continues at coordinate 14,480,583 of JAHLSL010000023.1, forward strand.
CTTCTTGTACAAACCTTTACTTATAGTTTTGCTGTTTTTCACTCCAACATTTATTTAAATGTAAAGTCTTAGACGGATATTAAAAAATGTGATATCTTTCACAATGAGCTCGATTAATATGTAAAGTCCTTCAAATGGTATTGCTAAAACAGCAGAAGAAAAAATAGAGTCTGCTGCAGTGGACTTCATAAATGACAGCTCTGCAATGTGGCCAAAATCTGTGATAATCTATTTGAAAATGAAAGTTAAAAAGTAGTAAAGAGCATCTATTTTTTTTCCAGAGTAGAATAAATAAATATCATATCCCCCACCTTACAAAGTACTAAACTAATGGTATTCAATTAAAGCAAATCCTCTTGAAACATAGATGAATAATTGACAGGACCCAGGATCAAGCAATATCTCCTATTACAGTTCTGCATAGCATGGTCCAAAATCTTACCTTGAATAGGGCCTTACAAAAAAATAAAATAAAAAAGAAGTCCTGTATTTCAAATTATATCCAGTAGGAAGATAGCAAGGACACAGACAAGGGCATGGAGCCTGGCAGAGCTGGGGAATCCAGGAGGTGGAACACAACAGCAATGACACTCAGTTTCTTCCTGACAATAAGCCCATATCAGCCAACTGAAGAGGTGAATGCAGCTGAAGCCAAAATTCTTGCCTATCAGATGTTTTCTCTGAAGAAAAAAAAATTAAAAATATTACAGGAAAGCAATTTGAGTCTTGTATGGTGTCCCTTCCTTTTGAAGGGTTTTTAGATTCAGTCAGGCAGCAGTACTAAATTAATCATAATCAACAATATCTGTTTAATGATGATGCTAAGGTTGCTATGAGAGGCACCTGTAAAAGTGGTTTTGGTGCTTTTACAACTGCATACAGATAGAACAATGACCACTTTCTCTTCTGGGGTATGCTGTACATGGGGTCTGAAGCACATGAAAAGAATAGGAACATCACTTTGCAGGCATCACATGATGCCTTTGTCAAGAGCACACTATTATATGCAATCATACAAAGGGAAATCAAGGCTTGAAAGAAAAAATGTAGGTCTGCCTCAGGAAAATTATGCTACCAAAAATCCTTCTGTGAACACTGGAAGCCAGGACAGAATTACAAAAAAAAAAACCCAAAAAGCTGTCAGGTAAGATCTTCCCTTTTCTACATTTCTCTTTCTCCCTCATATTAAGTCTTTATCTTTCCCTTGTGAGATTTAAACTTTAAAGACTCTTGCTCGGAGTCTGCTTCCCACACTAATTACAGACACTAAGCATCTGTCGGAATGTCCTCTGGTTATCACTGGAATTTAAACTACCACCATTCCCCACAGTATAGTAGTTAAATCTTTGTGTTTTAAGTCTATATCCCCTTGTACTTAGTATGCAGTGAAACAGTGGATACATCTGAAATATGCAGCTGAGTTCTAACACACTCTGATAATGAAGGAGATAAAGCAATCATTCACAGGTCTTTTCAAATGAAATACCTCAATCTCTCTATTCAGCTACGTAACTTCTAATTACTGTTTGCCTGAGAATTGCCCACACAATGCAAAGTCCCCTTCAGCTTTTGATTTAACTGAAAAAGAAATACCAGATCTCTGTTCAGCCTGCAGCTTCATTGTTCACATCTGTTTGATAGTCTCTGAAAGTTGTTTGCTTTCCTTTTGGAACTGCATAGTGATTAAAGAAAGCCAATTTGCTCAGAAAACTCACTGGTTTGTCTTTCCAGTATCTCTGCAAATTTTATTCTGCTTTTAGAACTGGAATTCTCAAAATATTCAATCTTGGCTTTTCTGTTTTATTCAGATAGGGAAACAATCAGAGCTCTATTTGTTTCCTCAATTCCAATTCTATTCCTTGGAGTTTATCAGCTTTACCTGACCATGCAATCTTTCAAAATAAATGTTCCTAGCTACCAGCCTATCAGGCATTAGACACTGCATTTTGTTGTTCAGTACTCCAGCTTCCCTCACTCCCAGCTTGATTCATTATCCCTTCCCTAAGCTCAATCAGGTCCTGCCACCTCACTCTTTCTAGTACACTGTTACGAAATGTTGTGGTCTCTTCATTTTATTTTGTGTGAGAGCTTGACTATTACAGCGATTATATTGGGTTTTGCTTCTTGCAAGACAAGTATTTTGAGTAAAATAGTTTGACCAAAGTAATTTTGGGGGGGGGAGTGAAATAGTATTTCCAACAAAAAAGTCCCCTCATTGTATTCCCAATGCTTCTATCTTAATGGAGTCTTTTCATCTCAGCCTCCCAGGTTCTTATGCAAAATAAAAGATGACCTAAGTTGGATTTCGAAATTTTCATACCTGAATACAAAAATCAAGATTTCCCCAATCAGTCATTGAGTTGATACTTTATCCTGGGACCATCCGGCTTGTATTGATATTGCACTTTTTAACATTCCTGGCTTGCACAGTATACAGGAATATTCTTATCTTAAAAATGGGTAAGACTGTCCTATCTCACTTAAACCTTAAATAACTTAAACAACTAGAGGCATTTCTCTTTTTATCCAGCTAGAGGAACTTGATTGTGACTGCTACAACTCAAGGATGACCCTCTCCCTTCTGTGTGGTCCCTTCCCAGGAGGAACTGGAGGTCCCAGGCATGTTCTGGCCACCAGCCCTGGGGAGCCTTGCCCGTGCTCCGTGCCCTCTCAGCTCGGCGAGAGGCAGCTTGTTTGTCAGAGGTGCCTGCTTTTAGCAACAAATTTGTTTACTTAAGCCTTGGGTGGTGATCCCAAATTACATTCTGCTCTTCACAGCCCTTTCTGGAGCCATCAGAATGAAGATGAATTAATTAAAAATTACTTGAAGTGGCTTTGAAAGTTACTTAATCTCCTCAACGAAGTAGTGACCTGCATTTTGAAAGCTCCTGAACTTTGCACTCATTAATTTCATAGCCACTCAAATGTGGCTCTTATAAAATGAGAGATAATATATCATAGTAACTTTCTGCAGCTAACTTTGACAGGGTATTGCCTAGCTATATTCTGACTCTATTATACAGTTGTAGGTGTAATTGTGATTTGCTGTTCCTGTTTCCTGTTCTTTACAGCCAGAGCTGCTTTTTCTGTGCTGGCCTTTGGATAATGAATGACAATAATATCTGTGAAAGAATCTTAGCCTACATAGTGAAGCCCACGTTCAGTTTGTTTCCATTTATATACATTTCAAATGATTCCTGTTATTTCAGCTGCAAACGGGTGCAAAAAAAAAAAAAAAAAGAACTCAAGGGAAAATATATGAAAAAAGCTTTTTCTTTAGTTTCCTAATTGTTTAATGAATTTTAAGTTTTGTTTATGGAGCCTTCTAAATGCATAATCTGTTCTCATTTCTGGAAAACAGGAAGATATTTAAGGTTTAATGACATAATAAAACATTTGATAGAATACTTCTTTCTGTTAAATGTATTATCTTTTGTTATAATCAAATTTAATAGAACAGAGGAAAATCTTTCATTCAGACATCTTACATTTATGGAAAGTGATTGCTGTATTCTTAATATCTGTGATGTAGCTTGCAATTTAATGAGAACTGAGCAATCAGTGATGTTTAATAATATTGTAAGATTGTTGTAAAATGACTGAACCACAGCTACTTGTTAAAGGCATGTTCACAAAACTGTGATTTCCATTGTTCTGTGTGTATGTGGAAAATGGTAAATCTATAAAATAAATCAGTAAAAAGAGACAAAAGCAAAATACATGGTATCCACCCCTCTAACATTCATAAACAGTTAATTCTTGACTGAATAAAAATTTTGCTATGAAATTCAATGGATTTATAGTCCTCCCTATTAAAATGAAGTCAAGGATCACAGAAATGTCATCCCAAGGGCCATTTGGCCCGCCACAAATAAGAGGTTTGTACCACTTAGAATTCCAGCCCCACCAAGGTATCATTAGGATTCTGAGAGAACAGAAAATGTCCTAAACACATGGGGGTTGTGTAGAATTAACTGATGTAGAAAACACAGGCAGAAGAATCCTGAGCCAGAAGAGGACAGCAAAAGGTCAGATTGTGATGCTGAAGTTGTGACAGATATTCTCTAGGCTTTGGACTGGAGGAAAAGCAATTTCTGCACCTCAGAGAGAAAAGGCTTATAAGGAATCATGGATATGTTTTTCTTCTGGGGACTGCTTTTTCTCTTCCTTAGGGAATAGAAGCTATTGGACACAAGAGGAAGAGCTGCAGCATAGGAGAAGGTGAATGCAGGTGAATCCCTCCTCCAGGTGGTTAGCTGCATTGTGCCTAATTACCCTGGATTGCTTTGTTTCCTTGATCTTTGCCTCTGACAGGAAATAATTTGGAAATTTCTGATATGCAGAGAATTTTAAAAAATTCTCCTTGGAAGCTGCAATCTCCCTACATTTACAGCAGACTATGAATAGTGTTTGAACCCGTATCTCTTACACCACAAGAAAGACCTAAACATTAAGCTATCCTATCCTACCCATACCTTAAGGAATGAAGTGAGGAAAAGATTCTTAGTCCCTTTCAGTGAAACTTGCTCAACCTGGCACAGTTTAGTGTCAGAAATGAGTGGAAAGAGAAAATGCAACCACACGTCTAGGGAACTCATCAAGACGAGGAAGGCAAGCCTAATTATCTGCCATTTTCCATTGAATACATACTATAAAATTAAAGTAATAAAACAATGGCAAAATTTAAGTTTCCCTCCTCCTTATATGTGGCCCAAAAACTTAATGACAGTTACTTTTATGTTTGTTTTCTCTTGGGTCTGATGAATATTTAAATATTCAAAGCAGAGAGATTTCCAGCAGCATCAACTGAAAGTACTTATTTTCACCCTATTCTGGCATCCCAGACATTCCATGCACAAAAAGATGAAAGGCCTGGGTAAAAGAAGCTTTCAGGCAAGGCAACCTCCTGAATCTAAGATGTCCTTACCATCAGTAGTGCCCTAGATACAGTGCAATTGGCAGATGGGCATGTGTGCAGACATGTTTTGGACAGAGCAGAGTCCTTAGGCTTGCTGTGAGAGCACCAAACAGATGAGGCCCTGCAGGCAAGGATATGATGACTCTGGAGAGAGAGACCTTTACCTTCTTCCAGGGTCAGATGACATTTTAAGAAAGCAAGAGAGGTTATCACAGAATCATAAAATCATGTAATGGTTGTGGTTGGAATGTCTCTTCATTTCAACAAGGAACTATCAAGGCGTGATGGAAAATCTTTTCTTTGAAGATTTCTTTGAAACAGAACTGATCATAATTTACAAAAAGACAGGGCTCAAGTTAAATTTTCAAGTAATAAGTTGCCTGTAAATATCCACAGAGTTCATTCTAAAATTGACAAACTGAAAAATAATAGAAAAATAATAATCTTTCCAGCATTCTATTCATAAAATAATAGAAAAATGGAAAGCATGTCAGTCAGCTTCTGTTCAGATGGCACAAATCAGAAAGGCTGCACTTGTTTTTATTTCTCTGAAGCTGCTGCAGGAAAATCTCCCGCAGAAACATTCTGGAGAATAAGGCAGGCATCACAAGGATTATGTGAGCAGCAGAGGACTCCAAGGCCGTAGCCATAGACAGAATTGTGGTACAAAAATATTGCATTACAAGACACAAGGTCATAAAAGTAATGAAAGTGTTGATAGAAAACTGGCTCAGACAACCATGCTATAGCATACTGGATTCTTCTGCAGCAAATCCATGTAGAAAGGCTACCAGATTATCAAGTATCTTCTAAAAGTTCATTTCAGTAGAAAAAATGTGTCAGCTTGCCTATTACTGGAATACAGATTGCTAGGGTTTGCAGATTATGATCTGAGCCAGAGGGGAGATGAAAATATTTGGGCAAAGAGCAAAATACATTGTGGTAGTATTTCTTCAGTAACTGAAAAAAAAAGTACAAAACCCAAAAAACAATAAAAAAACACCTCTTAAAATACTATGAACTTCCCGACATTTTTTTGGGACCCTGGAAAATGACCTGTGACTAGAGTACAGTCTCTGATGATTTCTAATAATAATTAGTATTTCTCTAAGTGTTTGGACTAATGAAACTTGGAGCCTGGTATTCTCTCGCTTTCCTGTGATCTTAGATATCATAAAAGCTTAGTATCTGAAGGATCTTTCCTCAACTCAGCACCCCTTTGCATCTGAAGATCTTTGAGACCTCTACCCCCTTCAAATTTTGTCCAAATCGGAAGAAAAAAAAAATAGAATAATCAAGAAAGAATCATACTTGAGGGAACGTAAAGAAGGAAAGATAATGGTAGAATGGCACAGACAGTCTTTCTGCATCTCCATATAAGCTCATGCTTAATAAACAAAGACATTTTGAAGCTTTCTGCTTTTAGCAGGGGAGACTGCCATGTGTTAAATACACCTTCTACACAATAACACAACGATTTTACAGCATGAATATAACGATATTTGGTATTGTCAAGATGACCAGATAAATAGAATTCAAATCTCTTATACACTTGATCTGATAGATGGGTGAGATTTTCTGACCTGGTCTCTCAGTGTCAAGGGCCAGTGACAGAAAGGAGCACAATAATGTTCTGAGTTGGAGAGCATACAGCGTATGCAAAGGCCACAGGACAGGAAGGAAACAGTTTGTGAGCTTTCCATGTTTCACCTTTAATATTTAGCCTTGGAGAACAAAGAAGCCAAATCTTCAACCAAATCACTTATGCTGAACAGCAAAATGGAATGATTTCGAAATGTTAGCAAAAAATAAAAGTTTGCCACTTTAGGGTGTCTTATACAGCAGAACCATCAGTGAATAAAAGACAGCTGTTTTCTGTATGTTGAAGGGAATTTAAGAATGGAACGTTCTTCTATTGCTGTCTGATACTGCCAGCATTATACACAGAATAAAAAAGCTTAGTATGTGTGTGGCCCAACTGAATTTGACTAAGATTATAAAGGTGTTAAGGTGTTGCTTTATTTAACAAAAGATGTTTAAAATTGCCTATTTGTGATCTTGCATTAATTTATAGCATTTTTAGGAAACAAAACCTTTCTGGAGAAAAAGCCAGACTGCTTGAAATAAAACAAAAAAGCTTAAGTATCCATAAATTCTTCAGCATTCAGAATGGAGGGAAGTATGCTTTGTTGCTAGGAGACTGTGACTAGAAGGAGAGATTGCTTTGTTTTAAAGATTAGACTCTGTAACCAAAATACTTAGCAGATAATAAAATAGCTACATGTAAGAGTTCAGTGCAGACCAGGTGAAGTATGAGGCAAGTTCTAGAAAGCTTATGAGAAGTGCAAATCTTCAAATACTCTTCAGCTATCATGACATAATCACCTGATAAAAGAAGCTCATTATTTCCCTGCTTCTAATTAGGATGAAATTTATGTTGGGATATGAATTAAAGATTCATAAAGATATTGATGAATCTGTCAAGAAGGTACTGTGATTTAATTTACTTTTGGTATTTACATGATACTAATTTGTAGGTCTATGAAAGTTTTTTAATGAATAGCAATAAAACATGTTGCATCTATAGAGAAAGCAAACTTGTCGCAGAGAAAAGAGAGAATTATTCTTAAATTATCTCAAATTTGCTAAGTACCTTCCAACAAAGAAAAGAAGTTTGAAAAATTTAAAGTTTTTTTCCTGCCTACAAGCCAAAATACATAGTTTTATATTTATATAACATTTTAAATTTGTAGAAATTAATGCTGAAAGTAAAAGCTGTAATTTAAAATGTCAAAACTTAATTGAGAAGTAATAATGTATTTCATTTTATCTTGAAAAAACAAGGTCTGGGCCTTTGAGGGCTTTTTTTGGGTGGAAAAAAGTGTTATTTTAGTTAAAATGTCTCAGTTCTTTTACTTCAGTGTGATTCAATCAAGGGAGACGCAGAGTTTTCACATGATATTAACTATAGAATTAATTAACAAAACCCAATAGCCTTAGTTTGGTAGCTGTGACACATCTCTTGCTGGTGTCCACATCACTTCATGGCAGGAAATTTTAGATATCCAGGCCCACAGAATATGTGTGGGAACCTGGATATAGTCATATGTAATAAACTATTTCTAAAGCTTAAATATTTTGAATTATTAAATATTATCAAAATAATTTGATATAAATTTGTGTTTAAAAATTGCATTGTTCCTGAAATGTTAGAACAAATATTTTGCTAAACTGTAATTAGGTGGCATTTTTTCACTCCTATTTCAATTTCAGTTTTCATCTGACATTTCGGATCTTTCACTGGACGATATTACAGAGGTGTTTATTCTAAAGATACCGTCAGAAAACCTCTCCAACTATGAAAACCCTCCCGAAAGAGCAAAATAAAACCTCAGCGTGGCATATGACTTCCCTCGTGCAGTCAGTCATCCTAAAGCACCAGGGTGGTTACTCATGTTTTCTGGTGGGTGGACACCCTTCTGCAATTCCTTCTTCTGTGCCAAGCCAGCCTGCTCAACACATCAGCTACAGCTAGGCCCCCTCACGTAAGAGTCAGTCAGAGATTTTAACTTTGCAGTGTCAAGCCCTTGTTCACAGCAAGCCAGATGATTTTCTAGCACCACATGGTAGTCTGGTAGCTCATTTTCAGCTGTGCTGTTGTACAAGGTGAAATCCTGGTTTCTCTTTGATTTGTTGTACTTACATACCTGTCTACCTTTTGGAAAACACTTTGAAGTTCCCTTTAGGTTGACCAATGGAGATAATTCAAGGCTAATGGGATTTATATTTAGTGTTCTTTAATCCTTTCCTATGTTCTTTTATCCTTTTCCTGTTTTACGTTTCAAAATGAAGTGATTGAGAAATATCAAAACTTAAAAAGCCAAAACGGACAAAAATTTTAAAAACTCTGCATTACTGAAAATCAGCGACCTTCATGTCCTAATTTACTTCTCTGGCTACTGGTGAGCTAAAGTATTCTATGGTTCCATTACATCCTCAGTCTTCAGCTTTCTGAAAATATTCATCAAGAGGAGACACATTCTCAGCAAATTATTCAACATCCAAAATCACTCAGGTGTTTTATCTTAGTGCTAATTTATTTATACCTTCTTTACGGTGGCAACAGCATCTTCTAGCAAAGTGCAGTTTCTGCATTCTAGAGGAGAATGAAATAACTGAAACATATTATATTTTGCTTTCAGGTTTGGTTCTAGTTGATGCAATTGGCAAAATGGGATGCGTGTTAAGGTTATGAAGTATGTCTTGATGCTGAGGTACTATGGCAACTTGCATATGTATGTGCCATTAAAGAGAAACCATGTTACTATCAGCAGAAAAAGAAAAGCCAGTTTGGGTAGGGAAAATAATCTCTTAAAATTGATTGAGTAATTTATTTCTTAAAAATTTGAACATGTTCGTGCCAATATAGCGACTGAACCGTTCCACGGGGAAACCTCATTTGTATAGAAAATAAGAGAAGACTTTATCTTGGGAACATATGGTCTATACAGACTTAGAAAATGCAAAAAACTATAAAAATAACATAGTTACCCTCAATTTATATGCTAAAAATAAGGCCAAAATACACAAGTGGGATCATTCAAGCAATTGTCGCTGTCCATGGTGTAGATATTCACATGTAAGCCCTTGGCTTTAGGGTTGCTTTTAAACCAGGATTGAAAAACAGGCACTTCCAAGCTATAATTCTCCTCAAGATCAACCACATACCAAAGGATGATATAAATCACACACTAAAACTATCTTCTTGTCTCCACTGACTATAAAGGAAGCTTAATGTCTTTATCTCTGTTAACTTCACAGCTAAGTTTGGTCCAATTAATTTCTTCTGTATGACTAAAGTCACCTGGTAAAGTTATGACAGACTTGAAGATTGAGTTAGCCTTGCTGGAAATCCTTATCATCCCCCTGTCAAACTCATCTTTTTCTTTGCAAATGATTCTTGATCATTTGAAGGACAAATTTGGATGTAATGTGTGAATTCCTGTGAATTTTGTCTTTCACAAACTCATTTAAAGATTCTTTAAAATTTTTGCTAATTTCTTAGGAAAACTTACAGAGAATTCCATTTAATTTTATTCTTCATCAGCAGGTACCAAAGCAAAGATGAGTCTTCCCAAAAAATCTCGGAGAAAGCTTTTTAAGATTCATTGTTTTTGGTAGAAATATTTCATGCTCTCTGTTCAAGGCGGTTGGGCACTTAAAATGAGTGTGTACAGCACATCTACAATGTGTTTTTCAGAAATTGCAACTAGACACATAGCTGCAATAAAATTTGTCTTTAAAGGTTCTTACCTGAGATAACACGTCAAATTCAATTGTTAACATACAGGGCAAAATTTCCTGTCATTTTCATTGTTCATTGACTTTTGGGAGGACTGTAGCATTTTAGCAAAGAATTAGGGCTATTGACCTGTGAAGAAGTCTTATACCAAGAGTGGGTTTTTGGTCTCAGTAAAGTATAATTCTCATAAGAAATCTTTCTGTTTTAGCCATGAAAGCGTTATGTTATGATCAGAGGAAAAAGCCAGTCTGTGATAGACAAGTCAGTCTCAGACCGTTAGTGTTACTGTTATACATGAATTTTGAGTCTGTCAAAGAACAAGTGCAACAGCAAGAGTAACAACCTAGCTTGTATAACTTTGGGATTATTTTGCTTTCCTAAAAACCTGCCATAAAGCCTACCAAACCATTGGGTATCTTCAGTTAGTTCAGCTAGCAGGAACTTAAAGAGTCCACTAATTCATTCTCTTCAGTCACTTTCAGGGACAAATTGTGCCAGAGCAATTGCAAATCTGTAGGAGTGAATTTCCTTCATTACCTGCAATAAACCATTAGGGCAAGAAGGTTCTGTCAGGTAGTCTGAAGTAATTGCATTACAAAGAACAAAGGTTTTAAGATGAATGAATTAAGATATTAAGCCATCAAAATATGTTGTCTGCAATTTCCTAACTGAAAAGTTGTATTTTCTGCATCTAAGGAACTGAGCTGATTACAAAAACAACTGTAGGTTTATGACAGTATTTGGTACAATGCTTATGTTTGAAACCTAATAAGCCTACCCTTGTTATGTGATATGCAGAAATTACAGGTTTGGATCTAATTTGTATCTCAGAAGTTTGCTAGTTGATGTATCGGCTTATTTTCTAATTATTTTATTCTAATAAAGGATTTCTTTGAGCAATTTCTCCACAGAAAAATGCTTTTCTGAGTTGCATAGATGTGAGGTTAATCAACAGACTTCAGCTCAGTAGCTACTTCAGATTTTGTGATTTATTGTAGACAAATGTTTTTTCCAACCATGTAAGGGTTTTTTTTTTTAATTCTAGAGGACTCAAATCCAGCTGTGGAACATGCAATAAAAAAAGTATACCAATATTATTGCTGAGTAATACAGATAGTCAGCAGTTATCAGAGAACAGTATCCTCATTGCTGCTTTTGTAAAATGCGCTATAAATGGCCCAGGACGAGGATGCATGTGGTACTGTGCTGAGCTCATAAAACGTTAGTTGTATGAACTGAGAGAAACATGGGGGAGCTGAAAAAAAAAGATTCCAATGGGCTCAAAACACAAGATTATAAGGCTTTAAAACTATAAGCACAAGATGACAGAAAAGGCCACAGGGCTCTAAATGCAGGTCATGAATGATTGATCACTCACTGATTATTAAAAGAATGCAACCTGGAAACTGGGTAAAATTAGATTTAGGGATAATAGATAGAAAAAGAGCAAGTTAAGGTGATTTTTGCAAAAAATAAAAGGTTACCTAAAGCAGACTCAGTGCCTAAAATGAAGACAACATCAATATCAGAGTTCTTTAAAAAGCATGGTAAGAACTTGGGTTAGAGATGACTCACCTTCACTCCAGTTCTTGATGAAAACCTTTTATCAAGCTTAGGATCTACTGCAGAAGTGAAAGGCTAAGCATAGTATCAGGGAAAGTGGGGACAGCAGGAATTCTGTTTGTATCAATTTTGGCTAAATTATTCTGGAGAAAAGGAGGTAAAAATCAGACAATTTAAATGTCAAGTTTCACTGTCAGTATAACCAGACTGTTTCGATATGAACTAAACTAAGAATACATTTTTGCCTTTATATCTAGGGTTTATTACTGTAGCCCATATAATTTGTACGTTATGTTTGGTATGGTATCTTATCCTTGAGGCCTGACTGTTAAATCCAAATGCAGATATTCATGGAGAATATAAACAATCCAGGCTTTAATTTGCATGTAACAGCTGGTGGAGGATTTGGGTAACTTCAGCTGATAAAGTTTGGATGACAATCAAGAAGAATCTCTCTTTGGCCCAGTGCTAATCAAGCACTTTACTGGAAGCAAACATAAAACTGTAATGAAATTTGCAGATGAATGAAACTGGTTGAGAGAAAAGGAATAATTGTGTAAAAATTGGTTTCTAAGAGCTCCTTGATGTGCTTTTCTCATTTTAAGCCAAATATAAGTCCATATGCCTAGTAATCAGGAATATAGGTCATACTGGCCTGGTATGTACTTTCCCCAGTGTGGCTGAGGTAATTGCTGGCATAGAAGGAGAATGTTATGTACAGAGTTACTATGCCAATTTGTGTGCCACATAAACTAATTAAATCAGTGCTTCAGTGGCTCCTATTAAAGGAGGTCAGAAAAAATGTAGAAAAAAATCCCAGCTTTTTGTAAACCCTTGTAGACTGATACATCTCTCTCCATTTCATTTAATTTATCAAAGAAGTGATTTAGTGTTCATGAAATGATGACAGTACTACTGTGCAGAGCTGCCTGACAAAGCAAAGGCATACTGGCGTCCAAAGGCTCACACAGAGCACTAGGTAAGTTCAGGCCAGAAATCCACATCTATGAGACAATCAGGGTCCACTAGACACTGCTACAGGGATTAACTACTAGAACTGCTATAAGGAGTTCAGACAGAGGATCTGCCACTAAAGTTTAAACTAAAGCTGTTTGTCTATTTAGAAGAACAGTAGCTCATCCAGAGATCAGAAAATTACTTGGTGAAAAGTGATGGTCTGTGCAATATAGGAGATAGAACAGATTATATAATATGTCCCTTTGTTCTTAAAGTCTGTGATTTATATATCAGATTTTTCATTATCTGCTATCAGTATATTAATAGACATGAATTGTGTGTGCCTTGATTTTAAGGTCTACTGTAAATTTTCGTGACGGTTTTGCATGACTGCAAATCTTGTTAGACTTGTACTTTTGAATAAAAGGTTTGGCATGAATTTTGACATGTAAAAGTCATGAAAGTGAATTCAAGGTGCTCCATGACAAAAAAGGCATGAAAGCCCCAAAAGAATTTTAGTAGTATTATTAGACATAATTAAAGACTATGAATTTCACAGAAGACCCCAAACACATCACATCACATTTAAAGCAGACTTCTTTCAACTTTCAATAGTGTTTAACCATTATCTACCCATGTCCATTTGCCTTTGTACTCACTTGTTGCCCAGGAATTGTGGCCAAGTTCCCATTTTCAGTTGCCTAACATTGCAAGCCACCAGTCATTCATGCAACGCACACAAGAATTTTGCTTCTGAACTGGGGAAGATTTTTTTTGAACACTTGAAGGTATATGCAAAAAATTTCCTAGAAAGGTTTAAAACTAAACTGTAGTGATAATAGATGGGGAGCTGGCAGGAAGAGAGATTAATGAGAAAAATAAATATTTTTAAATCTATGTAGAGAGTAGAGATTCCCCCACAACGTTTCTAGTTGCTTAGATGAAAGCTAAAGCAATACAAATGTATCTCCACTTAGTATGACATTATATCATATTATATTGATATGTTTCTATAAGTTGAAAAGACGATACAATATCATGAATTATTTTTTTGGAAGTCCATACTCTTATTTTCAAAGGTACTTAAGAGAGATGCAGCAATCTTACAAAGAATTTCCCTCCTCCTCATAATTTAATGTATTTTTCTGTATCTGTTTGAGGGCTTTAAAGAAACACCCAAAACACTTGTGGTAAATAAAAGAAGCTCAATCAAAATAAAGTCTGGAAAAAGGGACTATTTCTAGCCAAATATAAAGATTTAACCTGCTTCCACTGAGCAAAATTTACAGTAACTATCAAACATAAACTGGATGTCTGCTGCCCTTCTTGCATATACTTATTAGTTTCAATTAAGTTGGGGTCTGCCACATTTAAACTTAGCGCTGTTATTCAATCTCCCCTGTGCAAATGAATATTTTGTGTTTATACAGAGAATCCATTTAGACATTTTTAGTCAGATATTTTCCTTCTGTCTATTGGAGAGGCTGAATGTAAAAGATGTTGATGCACATTTCACACTCCAAATATGGTGCTAAAAATCCATTAGCTGAAGAACAGCAAAGACACAGGCTGATCAGAGAGAGCAGCTGAAGGTCAGATTTAAATAGATGTATAACACCAGCCAGGCTTGATTAGCCATGGCTTTAGCATGTATCTCTGAATGACTATTCAAATATTGATGTTGAGCAAATGCAGAATACTGAACACACTACTTGAAATTAAAATCAAATACAAAATAGTAAAACATTAACTTTGGACAATATTTTGAATATATTTATTAGAAAACGGTGGAATAAAAAAATAGACACATTTTGTAACAAAAGGGTATCCTTCAATGCAGAGCTTGGACTCTTGTTTTGATGTGGTTTTGTTGGGAAGACCCTTTTTCTGTGATCCTGGATGTTAGCGGGCAGTCTTTTTTGCCGCTGGATTGAAGCCCCTAAGGGAAATTCGAAAAAGCTGTCTCAGAACATCACTTCATTACACTTTGTACTGCTTCTTAAACCTGGCTGGTAGGGTGATGCCGGAATGATGTTTGTATTTTATATATCTTTTACACAGTTCTCTGTATCCACAAGTATTAGCAGTATGCATACTTGTAACCTTTTACTTAGTTTAGTGCTTAGTGTTTTGTAAATGTTCTGCAGGCCTGAGACTGAACACCCCAGAACTGCAGAGCCAGGGAGACCAAACATTCCTACTATCTCAGGAACCCAAGGTCTCCTGGCAGGAGGATTCTGTAAACTAGAGGTGAGCCCACCCCAGCCCCATTATTGGGCCCCCTTGTTAGATATGCTAATGTGTAAAAGTCTATAACTAGTGTGTATGATGGGCGGGGGGGTGTGCATTTTGCCACACTTCACCTGGGTGAAGTGGATGCATCAAACAGGATCCTGATTAAAATACTGAGGTAAAGACCCCAACCCTCTAACCGTATCTAGCTTCATTTTCTTAACACCAGGAAAAAGGCATCAGGGGACCGTGAAGGAATCCCTTGTGTTGCCTCACATTGTCTTGTATCATAGTTAACTTTTAAAAACTTATTTGATGATTAGTATTTCTTAAGCAAAATCAACATGCTGGGGAAGGACCACAGGCACACTGAGCTCTGAATAGTGAGAAAATAATCATAAAATCTAAAAGGACCATTCAACTCTCCTTGAAGAGTTGAAACCTTTTATAATAACCTTTAGTGAAGACAAGTACTTCCTCTTTTCCTTGTCTATTTTTCTGCACCATCCTGTTCATGGTCAGGATCCTGGTTTCTCCGATTTATTTCATTATTTTTATGATGGTTTTCAGGTTTTCAGTGTCATATTGATGGACTGGGCTTATTTCCCTATTGTCTCTTATGTTTTCTTAGCTCTCATTCATCTTCTATTTCTGAATGGCATTCATGTTACTGCTTGACACAAAGGTCATCTTGATATTACTCTTCAAGCTTATCCTGAATACGTTGGTTTTCATTCTTCCCTCATGGTTGTTTAATGACTTGAGTTTCTTACCTTAGAAATTACAGAATAATAAGCTTCTGAATAAGTTTTCATAAACTCCTTCAATCAAAGCTTTTGAATTAGTTAAGAGATTTTCCTAACAATAACTTTAAATCTTTATGAAATCTTTATTTCATAAAGACAACTGTTTTGAAAAATCATTTTGGGCACAATGCTAATCATGCTATTTTACCAAATCTTTTCGAGATTATAAAAGCAAGTAGAAGCATTTGGTCATCTTTGCTGGATTTCTTCCACAGTTTTATTTTCATTGCATGACTCCCATCTTGATGGGAAAACTGACTTATTTCTTTTAATATTTCTCTTCCTGAAGTTATGTTCCTTTTGGGACATTAATAATAATATTTTTTTCTTCCTTTCATTGATGAAACCACCAAACTATTTTGTTTTGCTTTGCTTGCTCTTTGGTCAGTTTTTTGTTTACCATCAATACACAGAAGTGAGACAGGTAATGCTGTCAGAAAAATCAGCACTGTAATTTCCTCATAAATCCTTATGCTAGCTTCTTTATCATCTGAAACTCAAACTGTATGAACAGAAAAAGATTCAGAATAGCCCTAACCTGCACTGGTTGTCACTAAAAACCACTAAAGGATATTTTCCACCATCTTTATTCACAGTGTTGTTCTATTTGTTACAGCAGAATATCTTTCCATGTAGTCTACAGCATATCACAATTTTCCAAAGATATCTCATGTATTCCATAAAAAAGCTTGATAAATGCAGCCATTTTATCAAAAAACCTTCTTCATCTATGTCCACTTCAATCTAAAATGTCGAAGAAGAATTTGCTCTGCATACCTAAAACAAATATTGAAATACCTCCTCCTCTGCTTTTAGCTGAAGATCCATTTACTTCTTTATGTTCTGTGTTGCTGAACATTTTTGAAATGCACTGAATCTTGTTACACTAGGTATAGTCATCTATCCTTCAAAATATACTGTAAAGATAGGGTTTTTTTTCATTTCACATTTGGTTTCAAAGCATACTGAAAGTCTGAAGGATTGTTTTTGTCACTTGCTTTAAGCTTTCCGGTGGTTAAATGTATCAAATCTCTGGTGTGAAAAAATTCAACTTGTTTAATGCAGAAGATGTGGTCTGGGTAATGTTGCTATACATTTTAGCTTCATTTTAATTTTTCATTTAAGGAAACTATAATTCAATTGTTCTAAAATCTTATAAAGTGTCTTTTATCTTGGCTGATATTTATATCCTATAAATATAGGATTCATTATTCTGGGTCCTGCAGACTATGTTGAACGTCATTATATATCTGAAACCAGTGTCAGAGAGGGGAGAGAAAGGTAAGAAGGAAGCAAAGTGTGCAGTGGCCCTTGGCTGCTGACATTGGTCAAATTTCTTTCCTGGTCCATCAGGAAATCAAGGAACATTTGTGAGAATGGACCATGGGGAGAGCCTTGAAATCTACAGAGCCCTCTGAATGTTTTCTTTTCCTGCTCTCAAAGGCTATATTGCTTCTTGCCAGGACTTCTATTAGAGTAGTCAGTTAAGGCCAAAGAGAACAGGATGATATATATGTGTCAGGCTGGGTTACACGATCTGAAAGGAGTCAGGTAGACATCCAGGAGTCAGAGGGAAATGGAGACAGCACGGAGGTTTTTATGTGTGCAATATTAGGTATCTGAAAAACATAGCCAAGGTTTATAGTAATTGAACTAATCTGCTGAGATGCTCTTCAAAGTTCATAGATGAACATACTACAATTTTTTAAATTTAATGCTGGTGTGGAAGAGAATAATATCTTGACAGGAAGACAGTAAAAATAAACCTTGGTTTTTCTGTTCAGTGACTGCATAAAGGTGTATGGACATATACCCCCCTATCCCCCAAAATATATTAACACAGTATAATTTTAATATTTATTCAAAAGGATAGAAATGAAGCTGAAATTAATCTAGTTTTAGTTAAAACAGAGGTGTCCATTCTGCTAAATCCCCTTTTACAAATAACAGAAAATCGGGTGCGTCTGTTGGGCTATATAAATAATTTTTCTTACTTTTACCCTTCTGATTGTCTCCTCACCCTGCTGGGGTTTAGCTGCCAACTCTGGTTAACCCTGAACAATTGTTTTTAACATATGGGGGATAAACCCATCAAATTTCAAGAACTAGAAGAGTATTTGAAAAGCTGATAGCCCTATGATTATATTAATGGGCTGCAGGAACCAGGTGCAAGCAGAACTGCCGTGGGAAGTTGGTTTGCCCACAAAAATGCTAAATGCAGCAATTTATTGGCTGATTTTCCTTTTTTCTCCTACATATGACCTATTTTAAACATAAACTGATTTTGTTTTTAAAATCACTCTGTGGATTTCTTCTGATCAAATACAGTCATCTGCAGTGTAGATTTTAACTTTCTCCTCAGACTCTCTCCACTCCATCATCATGTGTGAGTATAACAGAAATATATTTAGGCTGATCAATTGTCCACCTACCTCAGGGATGAGTGAGCATATACATGGCCCTTTTTCTGATTGCTTTTCTGGTCTCTGGCTATTTCAGCTCAAAGAGTTTTCATCTTGTGCATGTAATTTCCAGATTTTAGCAATTTACAAATTATTTATTTTACGTCTACTTGGTCAACTTCTTTTAACATCCATACACACTCTTTAAGCAGTCACACAGTCCTTTGGCATGGAGTTCTACAGATACTTTTTTTAATTCCACTTCCTTTTATTCATTTTCAGTGCTGTTGATTTAATGAAGCCATAGTCATCTTTGTTTAATGTCTTCTATTTTTAATTTTTGATTTTTTTTTTAACACTAAACAGATGATCTCATTTCACCTTTTTGCAGGCCATTCATGATTTTGTACCCCTTTTGCATTTCACATCCTTTCTCCCTGTTATCAGTTTTCCAGACAGATTTTCCTGAAGAGTACTAATCTAAAAAGTTTGTCTCATCCTCAAATCATCTACAGAAGATAAGACAAATCACACTTCAAAAGTGCTAATTTCTCTTTACTGATTTCTGAGGGAGCTTAGGATGACTAAACCAAAAACCAGACTTTGTGCTGGGTACTTTTAAATTTAGATTAAATCCGTCTCATCCTCTCTTTCTGGAACTTATCTCATTGTAAATGACAGATAAATATGTGGAAATTGGTGAAGAGTTTCCAGAATGCAAGAAATTAATAGAGCTGGTTAAAAAAAAAAAAAAAAAAGTAACTATTATGCAATAAAATTGACTCATGCATTGTGTACAGAGATATGAAAATGAAAAATCCAGGCTCAGACACTGTATCAGCTATAGCTACATCTTCTTCCTTTATGATTTTTGCTGCAGTTATTAATAAGGTTTTCAGCTAAAAATTAAAAATAAATAGCAGTGCTAGAATATGAATAAATTTGCTAAATATTGTTCATAATTACTAGCTATTTATTTAGAAGTATGCTGCTGTAATTGTGTTCATTTTAACTCTTCCAATTCTCTCCCTATACCACCCAAGGGAGTGAGTTCATGGCTGCATGAGGCTTAGCTGCTGGCTTGGGTTAAACCATGACAATAAGTAAAAAACAACAAAGAAGCTGCAATTCTCAATTAATGAATCCTTTTACTGATTTTGGGAAGAGATAAAATTCAAGCAAGCTGAATTTTCTTCTATTTATTCCTTTGAAAGAATCAGTTTCCTAACGACTTAATGCTTTCCTTGTCTTCCCTAGCTGTTAGCTAGAGCTGCACACAAGTACCTGAAATCCCAGATGTCAGGTTGTGAAATATGTCCTATCAGTGCCGGTGCCTGGCCACTTGGCAAAGCCCTACATTATCAGCAGCCGGTCATGCTAGCAGCTCTCAAAATTGCCTCTGGGTCAGTCATGTGCTCTTGGCTTTTATTAAATCTGTGAGGGGATTTGAGTTCTCCTGGTGCTGTGTTCCATTTAGATTCATAGACATTAAGGCCAGAAGGGACCATTGTGATCATCTAGTCTGACCCCCTGCTTAACACAAGCCACAGGATGCTCCTGATTTAATCCCTGTTTGAAGTACATATATTTTAAGGGAGAAATCATCCAGTCTTGTTTAATATTTCCAGAAGAATATGCCATGACCTAAGGCATAAAATTCTCTCCAGTGTTAAAAGTATACACCTTATTTTTGGCATGAATTAGCATGGTTTCAACATTCAGCCCTGGGCTTTTGTTGTGCTCTGCTGGATCGAAGTAGACATCCATATTTTGTCCTCCTGTTATCAGGTCATGCCATAACTTTTCCTTTGTTAAACTATGCAGATAGCTCTGTTCAGCTACAAACTGTTTTGTGTTAAACTGGCGTGATTGTTTGTAGATATCATGGACAGGTGCCACCAATATCCATAGTAAAAAACAGTGACTATGATGCTAAAATTATTTCTTATGGAAGGGCTCTCTAATATTTAAGCTAAGTGTCTATTTTTTATGTGCGAAATACAAGAATATTTTATTGCAGTACAACACCGAACACCTTGAACCAAAGCTTCAAGACAGTGTCAAGGAGAAGGAGCCAGTCTAGAGCATATAGAGCAGTACATGGTGCCAGGAGAGGGGACAAACAGTGTAATTTCAAAAATCACTTCAGGCTGGATGGAGAAGATTTTTCCCACGAGGACAGTCAGACAGTGGCACAGGTTGCCCACTTTGTGCAGACTCTGAACTTGAGAGCTTTTAAGCCCCAACTGGACCAACTTGTTCTGACCCAATAGCTGACCCTGCTCTGAGCAGGAGGTTGGACCAGGGACCACCTGAGGTCCTTTCCAGTTTGAATCACTTTATGATTCTACAATGTCATAAGATGCTTCATAAGACACAGTGACATAAAAGTTTTTTCAGCTTTTTATATGATTTTAAAAGCATAAAAATTGTATAAGTGCCTTAACAAAATGGTTTCCGGAATTATATTTGCATAAGTGTTTAATTTTTTTAGCATTGATAATTTAGTTTATGAATAAATAATGTAATATTTTCTTAATTTCAGATTATGAAGCAAAATATTTTTTTTATGGATGGACAAAGTTAACAGAAATGTGTGCTTTTTTTTTTTCTTTTTTTGCAAAGTTTAATGTCTGTATACTGCTATTGATATAATTAATGCAATTAAGAAAAGAGGAAGAAATTGTTTCTTAAGAGTATATAGGGACTAGTTGATTATAATAGAATAGAATTTTTCTCACAGTGATCATTTAATCCCTTCTTCTGACCACTTCAGGGCTACCAAGAGTTAATTAATGTTATTTCTAAAGGCATTGTCCAAAAATCTCTTAAACATTGTCAGGCTTGAGTACCTCTAGGAAGACTGTTCCAGTGATTGACCACCATCTCGGTAAAGAAGTGCTGTATAATATTAAGTCTGAAGCTTGCCTGATGCAGCTTTGAACCATTCCCGTAGGTTCTGTCAGTGAACACCAGGGTTAACACCTTTTATTATATACAACTACGTAGAAATGAAACACTCTATGCAAAGAAAAATCTGAGTGAAGCTTAATTATCAAAAGCACAATGTGCTGAAACTTTATTACGTTTGCATTCATTCAAATGAGAATATCATTGCACATTAAAAAATATTTGGAATTCTGTAGCTTGAGATATGAAAATGTCTGCTGAGGTGTCCATTACAGTTCTTTTCCAGTTGCCCTAATTACAATAAACCAGGAATGGCTTCACTTTACTAAATATAGTGGTAACATGAAATGTCTTCTTTTCTTGATATTTTGCTGTTTAGCTGAGCAAGGACAAAGAATCAGATCAGAAGGTTACCATCAGCTGGACATCTGCTATATCAGGCAAATCCCCTTGTGGCCTTTGCGGGTCAAAATACTTTTCAGAACAGACAATGAAGGCTTCATGTTTACCAATATTAAATGATGCCCAGACAGAAAAATAACCCAGATCTTTCTACAGTGATGACCCTCCTTTGCTTTCTATCCCTCCCCTAATTTTGTTAATCTGTAAATTTGATCAATAGTTCTCCCTTTTCTTTTATTCTCTGGTTTGGACCTTGATTGGAACTGAGTCTTCACATCCTTTGTGAGCAACCACTGAATTAGAGTTCTTTGGAGAAATAACTGCAGTAGCTGACCAAACACCACTGTCCATACCAGGACTGGTCTATATATATGTGTAAACACATCTGGAAAACATTTTAATTTATGTTTCTATGTCTTCTGCTACATTTCTCTATAAATTTGACTAGCCATAGTTAGCTGATTTAACTCAAAAGAGGATAAAGAGTGGTACCAGAATAGTACAGTGAAGTAGAGAGTAAAAAGTACTCAGTTATTTTCTAAAATATTTTCTAAAAGTAATGTACTTTCTCTCAGAATAATGTTGAAGTACATTTCAATGAGATTTCAAAGGAAAAGAAAGACTTTTCCTAAGAGTAGAGAAAAGGACATCTAAATGATTCAAACCCCTGTATTTTCAAGGTGGGAAAACTGAGTTTTAATAATATAGAATATTTGAATTGTTTGAATTAAATTCTGAGAAGCTCTAGTGTTTGGACTTAAAATCTCAAGGACATTACCATAAAAAACTTGGAAATCACCACAGCTGACTATTCATAAACTTCATTTATGCATTTGAACCTGATCTAAATTAATGTACAAATAGCAGCATTGATCTGTCAGATCTGAGAGTCTTAAAAGTCAGTCTGCTTAGGGATACCCTGATCCTTTATCACATCTTATCCAAACAGTCTTTAAATTTCCAAAAATAGTTTCTATTTGATAGCTTATTTGATGGTGGTGATGTGGGAAGTTTGGAAGTATGTGGTTTGAAGGATATTGAAGGAATCTATTCTGAAAAAATATAACAAGGTTGTTTGGGTTTTTCGTTCTAAGATAAGCATGTGTCTTTAGCCTTTAGAAGATAATTTAAGTTTTTTTTTTTCCTGCCTCTGACCAATAAATCAAGAGAAAACTAATTGCCATAATGGTACCTGATTCCAGTAACACATCTGAACTGAACGATTTAGAAATTGAGAGACTATTCCTTCCAAAAACATTCCAAAGTCAATTTAGGAGACATTTCTGTATTTTTCATATTACTTACATTTATAACAACATTTCTATTGCATCAGCACAAACTGCTTGTGACTTCCAACAGGCTTGAAAACTAGGACATTTTCTGAATTAAGCAGCAAAAATATAGAGACAATTTTATCATCTGTGTGTGAATAATTTTTAAAACTCTATGAACTGGACTGATAAAATTTCATACAAACTATTCAAGAACAATGTGAATGATTTTTAATCCTTAGACTTCAATAAAAATAATGACAAAATACATTTTTAGAAGTAAACAGTCACACTATTGATTATAAATTCTAAAGGAAGTCTCTTATTCAGATCACTTGATTTCAAAACTCCATTGTAAAGATTCATTTTGAATAACTTTAAGAACTTTTACATGCATACCGGGGATAAAGGGTGTGTGTGGAGGAGGTAGGGGTAGAGAGAGAGAGACTTTAGATTTGATTGAAATAAACAGATACTGTCTTAGAGAGCTGATCCATTCATTGCCCAAATATTTAAGACATATCTAGAAGACAAAGTGCTGAAGACTGGATGTAGAATTCCATGCCTGAAGACTTTAGTCAAGCTAGAGGCACTTCTGTAACCTGCAATATAACAATTATTATCTTTATTTTGGAAAAAAAAATTGGTATGTTGTAATAAAAAAGAAATCTCAGATTTTCTTTCTTGGGTCCTGCTTCCTATCCTACCCATTTCCGACACAGCTGCAGCACAAGGAGGGCTCTAAATCCAAACAAGAAAAGTCAGATCTGCCCCTACAAGTGCAACCAGGTGGTATTTGCAGCCTCTTCTCCATTTTCTTTTGTGTTTTTGACAAGCTGGTTGACCTTGATCTACTCATCAGCCTGGTTTGGTAGAAGGGATTATAAATTGTGAGAACACTCTACTTCTGAAGCTTTGCTTTGCATAGGCTAAATAGGCCAAAATTCATGAGTGTGTCAATGCAAGGATGTTTTCCAGAATTCAATTAAATGCAATTTATTTGGCATTCTTTTGAACATTTTCCAACTCAAAAAATATTGCTTTGGAACTCAGAAATAATGATATTCCAACAATATCACTGAGGTTACAATCCTAATATCACCATGTAATATGAAGTCTTCTTGCTACTCTCTTTTTGTTAAAGATACATTTTAAACCTATGTGGATGCTAAGTAAAATAAATTCCATGAAGTTACCAATTAATTTGATAATTTGTTAGACTGCTTTTTGATTTATGTCAGGTTGTGGTGCAAACTGAAAATCAAAGACTTGTTTATTTTCTCCTGCCCTTTTCTGTAAAGCTTCCCAAATTTCAAAAGTGGACACTGATTTTAAACCTTCATTTTTAGTTACTTACACTGATATGCCTGGGGGGGGATGGAAAGGGGGTTATGCTAACCAATTTATAACATATTTCTGAGTCTAAACTAACCCCTTCCTTCCCCTACAGACAGTAAAGACAAATAGTCACCCCTAGAGCCTGAAGGTTTCATCATGCTATAAGACCTAGAATATTCCTGGAAATACCCACATATAAGAGCTTGAATAATTATTTCACATATGCAGAGTGTATCTTTTTTTAAGGTAGATGAAATTAAGAAATACTGAATATCAATAAAACATGTCAGTGTAATTAGGATATGCTCAATGGTTGTAAAAACTATGCCGCACTTTGGTCTCCATGAATAAGCACATTAACAATTAGCACATTTCACTATCAGAACTCCCTGGTGATCTTAGCCACAGTATTGCTTCAGAGTTTAGTTACAAACAAGTTTACATGTTCTACATTTTACCTTTTACAGAAAAAATGTTATAGTACTATATTATTATGACCTTAGCAAATACATATTATGATTACAATATGAAAAATGGAGACTCAGCATCAGAGATCAATATTATCCAGAATGTAGGGCTGTACTGTATCTATCTATCTGTTCTGGCAACAAATCCTTCAATTGATTTTTTAAAAATACCTTTGGGGCTGTGGAGTGGGCAGGATAGAAAATCTTCTCTTTAGCTTCAGCTCAAAATTGCTGTGTCTGTGTCTCAAAGACCTTTTGCTGTCCTATAAATCAGTGGAATGAATGCTTCAATGACTGTGTGTAAATAAGCCTCACACTGCTTATTTGCTGTGCAGCTGTCTAAAGTAATCCCCTAAAGGAGCAACTTGGCCCATATTGTCTGTTTTGGAGAGCTATTTGTTTATCATCTAAAAATGAAGGGGGTTCGGGAAATAGAGGTACAATATTCATCATCAAAAACTAGGACTTTTTTCATGAGAGATATCTGTAATGAAACAAAAAGGGATTGAGGTCAGAACATTTCATCACAGGAAATCTTTAGAAGCAATGTTGCAGGTTTGAGGAACATTTACATAGGGAATTATATAAATCAGAAAAGAGATGTTCTAAAGACATACAGCAAAGGATTATTCATTTAAATTTCTCTATCAAACAGATATTACAGGAAAGTGAATCATTACAGTATTAATGGTTTTGCTTAAACATATATAAAACCTCATCCACATTAAAAGTAACTATATATACTTAATTTCTTCAGAAAGAAAAACACCTGCAGTGATCAGGCCTTCTGAATATCGTAAACACCCCTAAAACATCCGTTAAAATGACATTATTAAGGCATAATAATGTACACACTGTGGGTCATATGAAAGTGAATCAAATTGTGGCTAATCCTGGAAATCAAGTTGGATGCTATTTCTCATAAAAAATAACTGTGAAGGAAGTGACTGGCAAGGTACCTTGAAAAGTCTTGATATTTTAGAAGCAATTATGAAACAGAATTTTGCAGTACATGAAGGGCATGATTCCCAAAATAAAGAAAGAGTTACCACAAGGAGAAATTATTCCTTTGATGATTCTTTTTATTTACAAGCTCCATGTGGTAGTCCCAGTAACCATTTTTACTGCTGTAAGAATTTTACTGCTATTGCACTCAGTCAATATTTGTTTAGTATTTACAATACAAACACATGCTGAAAAAAAGAGGTGATATTCTGATGAAGATTCTGCAAACCCAACACTTAGTTAATAACTTTGCTTAAAATTAGAATACTGTAATTTTTTATTATTATTATCATTCATTGAGACTTTTTAGTACCTAACCTTAATTGGTAATTTTCTGTTCAATATTTATAGTTTAGGTTACATAACATTGACTTTTTCTTTACTTTAGATTAAAGGGCTAAGTTGAAACATTCGGCTCTTTCATAGACTGCCAGTAGAAGTTATTACAGATGTACTAATTATCCTTGCTTATGTAAACAGTTGTGACATTGTATTTAATTTAACAAGGGCAAGCTTCAGAGCAGAGATTCTTGTAAATTCATTGCTAAAATCCAAATGCTTCTACACTTTCAAAGGAAGATTTTCCAAAAAAAAAAATCCCCATCATAGTTTTTAACTTTTACATGTAAGAAAAATTACAAAATATGGTCTCTCATTTTCACAACCCTTATTTCCCTGATACCAAACAAAACAGGACTCCTCTGTACAATGGAAACTTCCTTTTGCCCCTGTTTATAGAGTATCTATTTTTGGGAAAAAAACCCAACAGAACACTTCATGAGGTATGTAGATGAACTGCAGTAAGTTTAGTAGAAATTAGAAAAAAAATGGTAGTCCTCTAAGACAACATGGCAAGCGGAAAAAGACTGAAATATTTGAGTTTGTTTCTCTTAGAGACGATTTAAATATTTCTCCTTATTTATATAAATTATTTTAAATCAACACAGTGTAAAGTTTTTCACTATGTCTGTGAGGGACATCAAAACTAGAAAAAATCCTAACCTGTGGCAAAAGAGATCTGTGTTAAATATTAGGGAAAATGTTCTTGCGGTAGGGACACACTTCAATAGATGGTGTCAAGGCACAATGGCACCTCTTAAGTAGGTCATTTTAAAGAAAAGTTGAGAGAAAAGTATTTCCAGATGGCCTATTTAAAGTCCACTCAAGGGATGGACATTGTCAGAAGTGAAGAGACTTTCAAGGGGTCTTTGCCAGCCTGCATTTTTATTTCCCACATAACAGGCCAGTTGTGCTGACAGAAGTTCAGAGGAAGCCAGGAGTCCTTAACACAGAGGTGAATAGGTGCTGGCCACCTTTTTGAAAGCATTGTGATGCCATGTAAGATACCAGTTTCATACCTTATCCTGAGTCAGCAGCTCAGACAGGAGCCAGGAAGTGGAAAGTATCACCTCTACTGCATTGTTGTCTTGCTGACTCCTGGTGCTTGCCCTCATCCCAGGTGCATGCTGTGTGAAGTCTTCTCTAGTTGCTGTGTTGTGAAGCCAGGATGGGAGGAAATGACACTTGGAGTGAAAGACCTCATCAAATATCTTGTCTTGCTCCACTTCTATAATTCAGTGCATCTACTGAACAGCAAAAGGAACAAGTGCTCTGCAGATGTACACATTGTTCAGGTGTATTAATGCTGCTTCAGACAGCTTTCTCTAGCCATGGCCCTCCGAGGCCTAATCCAAGGTTTGAATCCTATTTTTAAAGATGTCAGTTTATGACATTCAATGCTAAATGTCCATTCCACCCATGATTCATAGTTATGTTCTAGAGAACCCACTGTCACCCTTGCAGAGATAAAACTAAGTCATGAGGCTCAAACCTTTATGAGAACTACCTGTGGCACACAATAATAAGAACAGCTGATTTTCCATGGTACCATTAAAACCTTCTTTTCTACACAAAAATTAATAATCCGTTATCATCTGTGAAAGATGGGGAGCAGGCAATATAGATATAATATGGAATATAAATTCTGCAGATTTACTCTAAAGTGTTCTTAAGTACTTATTGATGTCTAAAACATGCAGATGTAAAGAAACTTGCTTTTCAGAGGTTCTTAACTAGGAGACTTTTAATTAGATCAACTCACCTGGGTAAAGTAAAGATTCTTCTCTTACTTAGTCTGACTAAATCCGTTTATTATTTTCTAGGGTTTCCACTTAGATTCAGTATTCACTGAATCAAACAAATATTTTCAAATCATTAATAGAATTTAAACAAAATAGAATTTTCTCATGTAGTAGCATTTTGATAAAAAATTCACATCAAATTGCAACAGCAGAAGCAAACTGATATTTGATCTGAAGTGCTTAAAGGAGCTAACTTCACTTATATAGACACATTTGCACCAGCATGGATTCTGAAAGTAGGATGTACAAATTTTTGCAACTTCTAAAATTTTATTCTTTAGATAGCAGATTGTATCCTTTTGTGTTATAAGAGATCAATTTAACCACTGCTGTAACAACTCTTGAAGTATTTTCTACTGGTTTAATGTTTGGCTGAATTTTGTGTAGATGAAGGCTATGCTATCTTTGCCACCAATTGTGCCACTTTAGTCCATCACATAAGGGTATTTGATCTATTACACTCCTTTAATGCTGTCATTATTTGGATTTATTTTCTCTTTATTTATGACCACTGTGCACTGTTTAAAAGCATGAAGCTATTTTCACTTTGTTTCAGCTGATTATCTCTCTAAATGTAATATACAAATTCATACACATTATTTGCCAAATTACCATAGATAAATTCCAGATGAGAAGAATTGTAATTCCTGTGCAGCTTGAGAATTCTCAATAGGGCTAAAAATGAGATTCCAAGAGGGAGTTTTTTCTCTTTTATGAACAAAGGTATAGTAGAAATTAGTCAGCAAGATAGCATGCAATTTAACAGAACTAGAACTACGTAGCAGGGAACCTAAAGAAAATCTTTGGAAGAGATTTGTTTTCTGGTCACTCTTCTTCAGTCTTAATAGGTTACGTTTGATAAATCTCTCCTGAAGCAATTTTTCTCAATGAGAGAGCAACAAGATTTAAACATTACGTTTTCTGTAGTTAACCTTTTTTTTTTGTCAGTATGACTCTGATTTAATGACACAGAAACTCCCACAACAGAGGGACAGTTACTGGTGGACTCTTCTCACTGTATCTTGGATCCCACCCTGGGAAGGCTGAAAGGGAAAACGACATGAATCAGCTGCACCATGAAGACAACTCAGTGGTCTGGTCCTTACTGACTGAGGTCACTGAAGACACAAACCTATGTAGACACAAAGGTTTCACATAACACTGGTGGTCTGAAATCACCTCAGCTTCATCTTCAGTGCAGCCAAGTACGTTAATTATAAGATCTGTCACACAAGTGTTTGGAGTTGTTTACCTATTCCCATTGCTTTCTTGGCAACCCTATCTTTCCTTACTGTTATTTGGCTGTGTTTCAACTGGCTTTAAAGAAGTGATTCCCCATTGCTCTCTGCCCTGCTTGGGAGCAGCAATCTCTTACCTTGTCTCTTCTCAACATTGGAATGGTAAAGATTATAGGCCTACTTCACAATCAACACATTTCTTCTCAAATTGCCCCAAGAAATGAGTACCTCAATTCTTATTCATTTGCTTTTCACTTATATTTTGAAGTCTCAGCCATGTACCGGAGCCCTGATTGGACAGGGTCTGTAAAAAATATAGAACAAAAAACAATATTAGCCCTGGGAGTTACCAACAAGCCCAGAACATAAAGAGTTATTGAGTCTCGGGGGACAAAATTTGTGTTCCACTCCACAAGTCTCAGACAGCATTGCAATCAGACCTCAAGCTCACAAGGAATCCAGACCCAGGAACCACTCCATTTCCCTTCCTAACTACCAGTTCCCCAAAAAGTCGTCTGGGTCCAAGGGCTAGGATAGCCCTTCAGCACTTTCAGTCTGAATTTAGACATGTTCAGGCTTTTCACCTGCCAGTGCGCTGGGGTGAGAGTCCTGTGGCTGGGCCTGTCTCTTGGTCTGGACATAACCACGCACAATCCCTTCATTATAGTGTATCACCTGAGATAGTAAAAACTCAGCAGTAGCACTGCTTCAGTTTTAGCCTCATTTTCTACCTCCCTGATCCATCCCAAATCACGATAAAAGTATCCCAATATAGGCAATTGGGTAACTTTTTGGTGTATTAAAGAAAAAGAATAAATGTACAAGAAGGAGGATGTACACTGTGTAAGTTGTAGCTAGTCATGGATGCTATTACTGCCACGCCACAGATAAAGCTACAACATCAAATCCTTTCCTGTCACTTTTGGGTTTCCAGGCAGGGATTAACTTGAGTCCTATGTCAGATAACAAATATTTGTTTGGTATGGAAAAGATTAAGTGTGTTGCCAGTGCCACAGAAAGATAGTTTCATATAGCAACTTCCACTTAGCACGCATTCCTTTCCTCCTTCCTGTTTTCCAGCCTCAGTCCTCATTACTGAAAGACTGGAAAAAGATTGGAGCAAGTGGGAGTTTGGGGCTTTTGAGCTTTGCTCCTACCACTACAAAGCAACAGTGGAGAGCCTGTAGGGTGATGGTGATGGAAACTGTGGAATCAGGTGTGGGCTGGACCCTCTCTTCTTTCCAGCACACCTCACAGAGAGTTGCTGCTTCAAGCAGGAGGTACCCCACTATTTCAGGCAAAGTTTATTCTACTGACATGCAAATTTCTGTAGGATTACTTTGCCTAAGCAGTAACAAATATTTTTGATTTGCTGGGCATACAGACTAATTAGTCAGCTGTAAGAAACATCTGGTTCAAAACGTTCCAATATTAGTTCTTTCTATGATTTTGATTTAATTTCAAGGGCAGACTATGGAGACCAGAGTTGTAGAAAGAGAATTTTTTGTTATTGTTGTTGTCGGCTCACTTGTTTATTTCACTTCTTTTGCAGACCTTTATTTCATGTCTATTCATAAATTATATTGCTATATTATGGTATCTCATTATCCTTTATTAGCACAACACTACTAAATTGAAGTTGGAATTATATATCATGCCCTGCATATGGAACAGAGCAGCATATGGAGGCTATGCCTACTGCAGTTTTCAAGCATAAAAAAAGCAGGAAATTATACAGGAAATTATACGTGTTTCAAAGACTCTCTGCCAAGTGCTTCTGTGCTGTATCCTGTAATTCAGAGTCATGTTCATCTTTATTGTGTCATTTAAAATTCATATAGTAGAAATATAGTTAGGTCATAATCCATACAGTAAGGAAGGAAAGCAAATTATTTTCCTGAACTTACTTAAAATAGAACAACTCCCAGTAGAGCTAGTTATTACGTCCCCAACCTCACATCAATCAAAATGGTTTCAGAAGGTATGTTCCAACTAGTAGGGACAGATTATTTGTTTGACATCAAAGCACTCTGAGCAATTCAGTCTGACTGATAAAATATAAAGGTGGGAGTAATGTATCCTCTGTGCGATCATGAATCTGATTTGGAATCTCTCCTTTAAATGGAGTGTTGTCTCAGTAAAAACACATGCAATTCTCAAAACGAAAACATTTAAAATGTTTACATGCTAATGATCTTGATTAAAGCATGAAGTGAATAATATCCTAAGGATTCTGGAAAGGAGTAGGTTTATTTTCTTAGCAAAAAAAGCATTTTTGCCAAACAACAAAATTCAAATTTGAGCAAAATATTTCGGTGGTTTTGATATTTCAGTTAAGAAAATTTTCTCTCATAATATAATTTTGTTGGCAATTTTAATATAGTAAAATTTTATTTCATTGTGCATAAGAGAAGATATAATAATATTATACAACTTCCTTTGAAAAATAACTTTGTATGTCTCCTTTTCTTGCACAAAAAGAGAATAAGATTTTTTGCTAAGTCTCAGAGAGAAAATATTTACCTTTAAGCTTTTAAACCAAACATCACCATAATAAACAAAGTAATATAAATACTGGTTTCACTATGTCCCATGTAATCTAAATTCAGTAGCAGAGACAGAATATATAAATAAAGAAAAAAACCCTCTCTTGAGATTAAAATCAGAAACATTTTAATCCATAGTGACAAGATCTGGTTAATGAATAATGTCAGATCAAATTTTACTGTGCAATGGATTGTCCATTTATTTTTGGATAGATGGACTCATGGTGAAATGATGCAGCACTATCACCTTTTTTCTGAGAGAAGTATTCGGTGGCATTTAGAGTAATTGGTGAGCGGGAAAGAATACATATACAAGCAGAAGAAGTAGAAGAAGAAGAAGATGACTCGTAGAAGTTGCTCTGATACCATGAAAAGAAATCCAGAAAAATGAGCACCGCCTTCCTGTACTGAAGAATTCTGCAAGACTTTCTATTTTGGGACCCATTCTATGCCTTTTGCCATGACAGTCATACAGATGCTCTCATAAAGCCTTCTAGGGGGACCTTAGGGAATAAGGGTCATCCTACCATCTAAGGTTCCCCTCCAGATGAATAGTCTTGGATTGGCACTCACCAATCCCAGAGGGCCAGTCCAAATGACACATTCCTTTTTTTCTCTCAAAAGCCATGGTCCCAGCTCAGAAGCCTTCCATGCAAAAATTTTATGTTCAGTTTAGCTACCTCCCAAATACATTAATTTAAAAGTAAAGTGCATTATAGGCATACCATGATGGGAGTATTTCTGTTTAGGTCTGTATGGAGTGAACAAAAACTTGCCTTCCTGACATGCTACAGATGACCCTGCAATTATCTGCTCTGAAAAATGGTGGAGAACCTGTACCACTTTGAGTAGTTATCAGATTATTAGTCTTTTTATCCTCAGGGTGGAAGGTCACCAAGGTCTGCAGAAGAAAATTGTGGTTGAACAATGATGCAACTCATGGAATTGCACTAGGTCTATATTATGGAGTCACTCAAAATTTATTAGAACATAACATGCAAGCACAATCACATGATAGTGTGAGGATCTTATATGCAATAACTCTAAAACGTATGTTGCCTCCTCTCACTGCAATTTTTTTCTGAAGCCTCTTGTGCAATGAGGATGGCCTCCACTCCAGCCATCCTCACTGAAATTTATCAGCATTTATTTCTCTCATAGAAATTTGTCATTATTTCCCTCCATTTCAAGTTTGGACTGTTTTCTTGTGACAGTGAAACAAGTAATCTCTTCTCATAAGAGTAAGTTTTATTTAGGATTCTGGAAATTGGGGGTCACAGAATTGCCACTGGCCTCTGTTTCCTCAGCTAATAACTTTTTTTTTTTTTTTTTAACTGTGGAAAGGGCCAAGAGATTCGCAATGATGAAAGAATTAACAAGCTTTTGGCAAGTGACAGCTCTGCCTTCAGGAAAACAACCCTGCCTTGGATATTTTCAAGCAGACAGGGGTGTTTCCTTTCCTCTCAACAGCTAAAGGTATTTTGGATAAAAGAAAGAGAGAAAGTCAATATCAGTTTTACAACATAAAAGAAGGAACCCAAAAATGCCCAGCAATTTAGCCTATTCCACACTCTGCTCCTGTGAACAGTGTTTGAGGTAGCTATCTGATGCCGTCATGCCTCTTCATGAAACCCACCTGCACCAGACCTCATAAGGGAGATAGCCTGGAAATATCACCCTCCTGAGTATAGAAAAAAGGTCTTGCTGAAAATGCCTCTGATGCCACTTGAACAGTTCAGATTAATAGTTAGAGTGTGGTGATGGGATGTTCTGAGATTTGGATTGTGATTTTAGGTAGGGGCATGATTGCAGCTCACTAAAATGGGCATAAGAAATAGAATATTAAAATTAAAGATAAAATCTGATAACCTGCTAGATTTAGAAAATTAAACAGAAAATAACAACTAAAATAAGCTAAAGATCCTCCACCTCCTTCAGAATGAGACTACTCTGAGAGATGCCTCCTTTAGAGTGAGTGCATGTTTTCACCTTCTGAACCCTGAAAAAACATGGGCTTCTAAAGATATTGCAAAGCCTATCTGTGGATAAAAATGCCTCATTCTCAAAAAATGTTTCTAAAAATTATTACCAATTCAGATAGAAAGCAAGATTAGCCACACACATTGTCATGTGCATGAAGAGCTCCTTTATTTCTCCAAGGAAATGAAAACCAGATAAGCTACTGTGCTGGCTGATTCCTTTGTGGCAGAAAGTGTTTTATGGCATAGAGGCTGCCACCACTGCAGTTATGTAAAGTGTCTCACTGTGATGACAGTGTATTACAGAGAGAACATGAAGAAAAGATGATAGAGAAACTCTTCTACATTTCCAAATAAAAGCTCAATACAATGAAATAAGATTTCATTACAATCAGGACTTCCGGTGGTCATGTCTCATCCAAAAACAAGAGGGTCTAGTCCTGTTCAATATCTATGTTGATGTTTTAGATGAGGGCATTGAGTCCCCCCAGTCAGTTTGCAAACACCACCAAGTTGGGTGAGAGTGTTGACCTACTGGAGGGCAGGAAGAGTCTGCAGAAGGATCTGGACAGGCTGGATCGATGGGCTGAGGGCAGCAGTATGGGGATAAACAAGGACAGGTGCTGGGTCCTGCACTTGGGTCACAACAACCCCATGCAGCACTACAGGCTTGGCTGTGCACAGACAGTGCCCTAAGTGGTGCTCAGCACAAAGGAACCTGGGGGTGCTGGTTGACAGCAGCTGAACACCTGAGCCAGCGTGTGCCCAGGTGGCCAAGAAGATCAATGGCATCTTGGCCTGGATAAAGAATAATGTGCCCAGCAGGACTAGGGAAGAGATTTCCCTTCTGTATTTGGCACTGGTGAGGCCACACCTCAAGGAATGGGTCTAGTTCTACGCCCCTCACTTCAAAAAGGACACTGAGGTGCTGAAGCATATCCAGAGAAGGGCAGCAAAATTGTGAAGGTCTAGAAAACACGTCTTTTGAGAAGTGTCTGAGGGAACTGGGTTTTTTATTCTGGAGCAAACTGAGGAGACTCCAATTAGATCTCATTTCTCTCTATACTACCTGAAAGGAAGTTGCAGTGCGATGGGGGTTGGTCTCTTCTACCATGTCTCAAGTGGAAGGATGAGAGGAGATGGCATCATGTTGCACCAGAGGAGATTCGGATTGGATATTAGAATTTTTTTCTCTCTGGAAGCGTGATTAAGCACTGAAATAAGTTGCCCAGGGAGGTGGTGAAGTTACTGTTACTGGAGTTACTGGAACTGTTCAAGAGGCATCTGGATATGGAACTTGGGGATATGGTTTATGGGTGATTTATGGTGCTGCATCAATAGTTGAACTAGATGATCCTGAAGTCTATTCCAAGCTTGTGATTTTCTCCCTAGCCTCTATCTAAACTGCTTATCCTCCCAAACCATGGTTTTAAACTTTTTTGAAAATATTAGGCTCCATAGTAAGAAAACAGGATGGTAAAATGTATTGGTTGCTCTTTGCTGACCTACATACAGCCAAATCAGCACCAGAAAACTTTCCTAGAGAATATCCTTCCCATGTTAAGTGGTGGCTAGAAGATGTCAGGTATCTTGGCAAAACACTGCCTGTAGCTTCTTTAGTCTTAATGAATACAGTGGGAATGGATAGATATTCCAATTAAATCTTAATGTATGAGATACCATTAATTAAGGAGAGAATGAACTGGAAGATAACCTCAGCCTTCAGCTGAAAAATAAATGCAAAACCAACAGCTCAGCAATTGCTTGCCCAGACCTCATTAATAAAAAATTATATGGAATAAAATCAAGGGAAATGTTGACCTTGAAATGACTGTCTTTGGCTCTTCTGACAAGCAGATGCTGTTTTGTAACTTTTCCCATACTACAGTATTTTTTCTCCTTGTTTCTGGCTAATGCACGAACAGTGACATTTGAACACCAAAGGTTCAAATGGCAGATGCAGATGCAAGTCATGCATCACCAGAGTTGTGCTTATAAAAAGGCAAAGGCAAATGAATCTCACACAATGCATCCTCCTCATCTAGCTCTACAGGTACCTCATAGTACTGTCCAGTGCAAATGAAAAAGGACATACTGTCCCTTGACACAGCACATAGAGGTGCCTCAAGGTGCACAGCTTCCAGCTTCTCCTGCTTCCAAATGCCAGTGATTTCTGGGTATCTTACCCATTTTAGCTTATTTGTTTCCTCTGAGCTGATGTACATTCAGAAATCTCAGTATTATTTCATGACATAAATCTCTAGGGTTGCTTCATAATTTGCATCAATAATAAAATATTTGTCCTGCTCCTTTTTTGCCAGTTACCACAAATATGGATGAGTTAATCATTGGACACACTTTGATTCCTGTCTCCTTTTCATAGAGAGTTTAACCTCGCAAAAAATACTTTTTGTTTGCATTTGGGATTAATTTTTGTCAGCAGATGGCTTTAGGAAATTTTTAAGATATATATGCCCAAACTGTGTCCAAAATCTCTCAGTAATCACTGTTAGCATTTTGTCTTTAGAATATTTGGAATATTTGTAGACATGTGAAACTATTGCATTAGTGTTTTATAGACTCAGAAGCCATTAATGCTACCACAAAACCATGCATTTCTAAGTCCCTGCATAGTTTTAGCCTGGGACAAGTGACAGGGTCTCAGCCAAGTGCCCACAATCAGCTTAGGAGCCAGCACAGTGCCAGGACTGCTCCCCACAGGTAATACAGATTAATTCACCCTTTGGAGCAGAACTTGGGCCCCAATTTTCTTCAGTTCACCACATATGAACTGCTGGAGAAGAAGACTCAGCAGTGAGATGACACACTGGTTAAAAAGCAGAAGGGGTTTCTACGGAAGCACTCTTGTCCAAACTTTATTTCTGTATCTCCAGCCAGATCACTAAAGATCTGTTTAGTGTTATTGTAGAGGATAATGCAGCAATCAAGACACTGATGAAATGACTTCTGAGATGTGTTTACATTTTCTTTTCTGAATAGGCTGATAAAGTTGGATCAGCCACTTCCTGCAGTCTGAGTATTGAGTCTGTGGATGGGATTGCAGTGGGACCCACTGCTGAGGGGCCTCCTTGTGAGCTTCACACTGATTGTGTAGGGTTAATCCTAGGGCTCACCTTCCCCTTCCCCAGAGATGAGGAGCTCTCTGGAGATGGACTCTAGGTAAGTGATGTTACTGCAAGGAAAAGGGCACCTATAATGCAATTTTTTTCTGATAATTCAAGCACAAAAGGGAGCCTCAAGGGAGGAGCCTCTCTTCCCTGATAAACCCACCATATGTTGGTTGCTATAACAGCCTCTCTGCCTCAGTCCACCACACACGTAAGCCATGCAAACACAAAAGCCTCTTACTGGCATCAGACTACTAGTGTGATGTCATTCAGCTTCCTCCTCTTTGTCATCACAACACAATGCATAATTCAGTGCTTAAGTCTCACATTACTGCTGTTTCAAAATTTTCTTTGAAATCATTATTTAAAATTGAATCCCTTGCAGTCTGTTTTTGAGGAGAAAACAAAGAATTTTATAAAGCAACTTCTACAAAGAGATTCTTCTCCTTTTGTCTGTTCTCCTCTGCCGTTTAAATCTGTAAGAAAAAATGGCTGATGCTTTTGGTAATTCTAGCTATTTTAAAATAAATTGCAACTGTCTGTGAAGCAAGTTGTTAGAAAGGCTTTCTAATAGAATTTAAAAAGATATATACTTTAAAATATTATCTGTTAAGAAACCTCTGATTTTATAAAATAATTTCAAAGAAGAGGTTTTTTTTCATCTGGGCAATTTTTTTGTGTAATCTACATTAAAATGCATTAATGAAAATAATTCAATAAATGATTCAGGGATGTTAATCAAATATAGATCTATACATAAGTACCTAAACTATTCCATTATCTCTGTGGCTACTGGCAACATCTGTTGCTAAGACTGTCCAGTCTTCGTTGAATTTTAATTCCCTGTATTTAATTTTCTAGTCTGGGTTTTTTTGTTTGTTTGTTTTTGTTTGTTTTTTTTTTTCCCAACAGGCTGATTTACTTCTTTTCTTATTTTTTTCCTGACTCAAGCTATCAGCAAAATAACTCGGCCATTCCTTAGGATCAGAACTAGGAATGAGATTCTCATATAACTTTCCGATATCTTCTTGGTGACTAAGAACAAGCCAAAGATCTCAGGCTTGAATTTGCTCAGTAATGAAAACTGGTTTACTATGGGGAGAATGAATGAGAATGATAATTCCCTGTTGCTCAAGTTTCCACTGAAACTCTTTCACTATTAATTATTTTCATTGAAAAAGTAAAAAATGCTTTTTTTGGTTTTGTTTTCTTTTGCTTTCTTTCAAGGAATTAGCATTAAATGTAACTACTATATTCAAATCTTCACTTTATTCTGGTTTCTGGATGGAAAGGGTGAAATTTTAAGCATTATTTTCTTTTCATCTGAATGTAGTTTCCCTTCCTTTCTATAATTATGCAAAGAGGAAAGTTTAGCCTGTGAGATAGCATACCATGGGGAATACAAAATAGGTTAAATAAAACACTAATTATACTCTTATCTCTGCCAGAATAAGACTTTCAGAAGGGAACAGGGAGCTGTTACACAGTTAGGAGGATTTGTCCTGAGATAGCTTTACATGAAGTAACCTGTTTAGAAGTTTTTTGGGGGACTATGAACTGTTTATTAACTCTTATAGGCCATTCTCAGATTTTATGTATTTTGTGAAGAAAGGGACACAAGAAGGTAGTAAAAGCACCTGAGTCCAGTCCTCCTGTTGCTGAGCAGGGCTTGAGCTGCATAGAGAGCCTAACCCTTGGTCTGACCCCATGGCAGACCCCGCATCAAGGTTTTCCAGTGATCACAGGAGATCTTGTGCTCCATCATGACAGATGCAGGATAGAATGCATGCTTCCACAAGCCATTCATATTACAAAAACCACAGAAGTTCATTGTCAAACCAAAAATCTCTGGTTAAGTTTTAAAAATACCCTTTTTCTTTGTAGAATGCTGTCAGCCTGTGTTAGCCCTCTGCTGATCTCCGGTAAGCATGATCAGGATCAATTTAGTGTTTATGTAAAGTAGAATGAGAGAAATTAATTTCCTGAGGGGAAAAAACCCAAAACAACCTAAAATAAAAATAATAAAGGGCTGCACAAAGCACTCTACTAGTGGCTTTGCAGGTTTTCTGAATCAACTGAACTTGCTGAGGTAGTAGATTCAAATTCAAAGCCTTGGTCTGTACCAGGCAGATCAGGGACCTGGCAGCACTGTCTCCCAAAAAAGTTGTCTAACTGCTGCATTGTAGGATTTCAGAGGTACCATCACTATTACTCAATAATTCCATGAGTGATACCCAGATTTTATGTCATTCAAAAATCAAAGCATATTGAGTAATATGGATAGAATTGATGACTGTGTTTATTTATGCGTTATGGACCTCAAGGAAGACTCTGACCCTCAGCACCCTCTAGTCAGAACTACAAATGAAATATATATAGCATAGCTCAGTGGTCTTTGCTACTGTGCAAGAGGGTTGGCTGCAGATCTACGACAAGTAACTAAAAAGGAGATGGCAGTAGCTAGAAGGAGTGGATAAAGCAGAGATTTATAGAAGACCTGGGCAGCAGGAAACAATGGTAAGTGACAAAAGAGAGGCAGCATATAAGAGAATACTTTTATTATTTTATTTCACTGAAAAAACTTCCACAGTAAATTTTAATTCACAGGTAATTTGGAAAAAAACAGAATTCCTTGTTCGTTGCTTAGTTTATTCACTTGCTAAACATTTAACATCCAGATAGATTTAATGGTATTGTTGAGTGAATTTATTTGTTTGTTTTTATGTGGCTGAATGTGCTTCCAAACCAAAATAACACACTATGAAGCTTCCTCATGCTGAGAATTCTGTTGGAGAAATTCCATGTGCTGAAGGTTTTACTGATGTACCAGTTGTACTTTGGAGTACTACCAGGTTTGTTTAGGGTTTAGTACTATCACTGCTCTTTCCCTTGCTCCATTAGTCTGACAAAAATCAATGATGTGCTTGATACACTTTTTCTAAAACCATTAACCATTTCTAAAACCATTAGACAACTGAGCCTTGCCCATGGATTTTGGGTGAGCAACTACCCAGCCAGTTGTTCCTTCTAATTTCAGCATCTCAGAAGGGACAAGGGGGAGCTTGGTTATGGTGTTCCAGAAGAAGTCATTTGCCACAATCTCAGAGGCCTCTGAGGAAGAGATGTTGCCATCAGCGTTTTTGTCAGTAAGGGCAGGGCTGCAGAATCTGGCATATGTTGCAGGTTTTTATTTTCATGAATTTCCAGGGTAACATCACCCTCACACTGATAGAGAAACTGGTGAATGGAATTTCTCTGTCTTTTTCCTTTGTGACTTTCCAGTACCACTTCTGTTCACAAAGCCTTTGGGTTTCCTTTCGTTGCTGGCGTGGCAAATATTTTACAGTACCAAGGTCAATGTTCTTGAAAATGCCATTTTCAAACTCCTCTGCCCCCTAAACTCGGTGATGAAGAAAGAAAATTTCTTTCTAATTTTTTTTTTTAATTTCAAGGGATGTAGTGTTTATCATAGATGTTGTACAAGTATATTACAGTATGTCAAACATTGAAAAAGAATTATGCACTGCAAATTTTCACTAAAAAGAACAAGATTCTTGAACAGGGAATTACACACTTATCCAAGAAGGTATACAGGGGTGCTAACATTTCGCAGATGCAACTGTGCAGCTCCATGTATGTTTCTGGATTTTTAGTCTATTTGTTATCATTCTCTTGCTTCAAGAAACTAGGCAACTGCTTCCACTGAGATTTCATAGCGCAGAATGCCTAGCTGTTTTTCCATGACTCTTAGTGCCAGGGCAGGGAAAGAAGCATGTTTCTGAGAAGTTTCATGAATGCCTATGTTTCTGTGTGCATATATTTTAGAGCTATATTCCTGACCTGGAACTTTTGTTTATGCTTAGAGTGTCTTTGACCCTAGAATACCTGTCATAGATTGTCCCTGGATTAAGGGAACCAGTTTTTAACTTGTATTGTACCTTTGGCAGCCTAATTACATTCAAGTTCCACCAGAATAGGTATCCAAAAATGGTGCATGGAATTTAAAGAATCACAAGAAATTAAGCTTAGAGGAGACTTGAAAGACCATCTGTCCCTCCTAAATCACCATAACGTTCCTAAGAATCTACAGTGGGTAATTTTTTTCTGTGATCTTCCCCATTACCAAGCATTTGCATTTCAAAAGTGCTGTAGTCCCCATCCTGAACACTCTTCCTTGTCTACTGCAGTAACAGAGAAACTGTGTAGGGAGTTCTTGTGAAACAACTGTGAATTACATTCAAAATATTGTTTCTTTACTTCCTATATTAATTTATGATCAATAGTAAGTCTGAGTTGCAAATAGCCCTGATAAAGAAAAGCTACACAGTGAATATTGCCTTCTTGCATTTTGCCTGACAACTTTGCTATGACCTTGCAAACTAAGGCACACATCTGTCATTTATAACTCATGTATCACCATCAATTTATAGAGGAGTAGGCAATTTGCCCTATGTCTCTGACTAGCAAGACATGAAAACTTCAAAAAAAAGATTTTTTTCCAGTAGAATTGTTACTGAAGACAGTGATACTATTATTTACTTCTTGTAAGCGATTAGCCAGACATTTTTCTTCTCTGTAGCTTATTTGAAATCAAAGCAGAATTCTTGTGCTTCTCCAACAAATAATTTCTTTCCCACAGGATGGGAGAGGACAGTTGATGTGGTAGAATATCTCAATAAATATTTGGTTACCTATGATCATCTGGTATTCTTAGTGAAAATTTCTGAACAATCTTTTAAAAATCCCAACATATGAAGGAGCTGTCAGTAATTTTAGAAATCTATCATTAAATTTTCTAATTAAAGACAATTGCA
This sequence comes from Petroica traversi, assembly GCA_025920805.1. Lineage (NCBI taxonomy): Eukaryota > Metazoa > Chordata > Aves > Passeriformes > Petroicidae > Petroica > Petroica traversi. The sequence goes on from JAHLSL010000023.1 coordinate 14,522,002, forward strand.
AAGGCGGTAAGGACTACTTTTTCTTCATGTTTCTTTGCTACATATTTGCTTGTCTTTTAAAAGTATTTGTGTGAAATGCAGCTCAAAAATTTGTATTTCCCAACCAAAATTGGTATCAATGTTGGAAAATAGCAGTTTACAATTAAATCTCTCTTTATTATTTCACAAAATCAATGAGCACAAATCTTGTCTCTGCTTTAAATTTGGTTCACTTTTCTAGGGACAAAACTAGAAGGAGTAACAAGGACATAAGAAAGCCTAGGCCATCCTCAAAGCTCATTTGGACTGGATGCAATACAGAAGTAAAGATCGAGAAAAGAAAACAGGGCGAAAACACAAATCCAAGAGAAAATTGATTTCCCATTACCCAGCAGGTCAATGGCAGAGGCAAGAAGTAAATCACCTAGTTCCTAATGTATTTTTTATGTAATAACCGAGGTGCCCAGCTTAAGCCAATCTGTACTTTCTCCTCCAAGAAATTCCTGCCCTTGAAAATTGTGTGCAACCTCTCACCTAATACATGTTCCCAATTAATCTATAACCAGTCTATCACGGCAAGTTTACAAAGGTTCGTCCAGAGGACACTCAAGCAGACACTTCTGATTTAATGTGAGGATGAAAGGGCTGCCACTTTAAAAAGTCTTGCCATCAGGTGGTTTATTTTCATTAGTAAAAGGCTGTTCCTGGACTATAATGGCATCCTGGACAACATTCATTAGAACATGCTTGAGTCACCCTCCTATCAGATTTTATCCCTTAAAACATGTAATTCTAAAGCTGGATCAAGGGACAGATCAGATTTAAGCACCAAAACCAAATGCTAATGAAATTATATTGTTCTAAATGAAACAACAAAATTATGTCAGGTAAGTGAATTTTGTAAACATTTTACCCTTTCTTGAGGTCTCATTTCAGAGATGCAAGTTCTATGCAAATTTCAAGAAGAGAATGAATCTGCTGAATATTTTAACACCTTCCCACATGCTCTCGAAGAACATTACAACTTCATTGGAAAGTTCCATTATGAAGACATACAGTGTAAAATTTCCTGCACTAGAAAAGACCAGTACATATCTTTACGGACACTTTTCATCTTCAGGCAGAAAAAAAAAAAAATTGGCACATAATTCAGGCACAAGGATGCATAAGTAACTGAAATCCAAGTAAATGCACAGCCAGGCCCAAAGAAGAAGCACCCACTGACCCTCCAAGCAGTCCAATAGAAATGCCCCAAGTGCCCAGTGCAGGTACATGTCCAGGCATCCACATGAAGAAAGGCTGGCTAAGAATGCTGTGTGTGGCAGCACCACAGTGGCTGGGGTCCTGGATGGGCCATATGACCTTTTTGTATTCCCAATCGCCCCTCCTGCTCATGCTGGATATTAAGATATTTTCCCGAACCTGTTGGGGGAGGGGTGGTTGGAATCGGCTTTTCCTAGAGGAGAGCCCCCCCAGAGGTTTCCTCCTAAATATTGCCCTAAACCAGGACACTGGAGAGGAATGCTGCTCCATGGGCCACCATTAAAGGAGCAGGGAGTGCCACCTGCACAACACAGGCTGCTGGCGTTGATTTTATTGCTAATTAAACACTGAAGCCTCTCTCCATCAGCAAAGCCGTATAAAAATATTGTAATTGTCTCTAGAGGTCCATCAAGCCAACTGGTGGGAACCAAAATATTCCAAATGTTTATCTGAAAATAAGGGAGTGCTGAATAAAAATTTTCATTTCCCTTACACAGTAGCAATAAAAACCTGGGAGGTGGTGTTTTTATTTCTGTAAAACTTATTAAATCTGACCAGCACTATTCTTCAGTTTCATAAATTGGAATTAGAGATGTTTAAGATCTGGATTCTTCCTTATTCCTCTGAAGTGAACTATTGCATCTGTAACTAAAAAAGAATGTCAGCCAGAAGGCTGTGATGTGGTCCCAGATTTAAATTTAATATAGCAGAAATGTACATGGGTTTGTTGCTTTTTCCACTACAGAAGTGAATTTTAGAGTTTTTTAAAAGTGTTCCTGCAGGCTCTTCTACAAGTCCACAAAAAATTATTTAGAAGGAGAATGCAGTTCAAAGTGAATGTCAGAACTGGGCAAGAAAAGATAAAAGGTGACAGACACTCCATATTGCTATGGCTGCATACTAAAAAAAGTCACAAAAGTAAAGTTTTCTACATAAATTATACTAAAACCACCATGCTTTATCTAGTTTATAATTAAAATGTGTTTCCACACCTCTGGAAAGCTCAATATAGGAATAGCCTGCAGGAGGAAGGATATCTGCTTATAAAATAATTGTAGCTACATATGCATGTCTTTTATCTTGACAGATTCTAAATAGCTTTGCCAAAAAAAAAAAAAAAAAAAAAGAGAAAAGAAAATGTTCAATATTAATTGCCAAATAAGTTTGAATTCAAAATTGGGTAAGCTAAATCTAATTTATTATAATAGGGTTTATCCAGGACACAATACCTCTTGTAAAGAAATGTCCTTGTTGATAATTATAATTGTTCTACTTCTGAACTTTATACAGTACATGAAAAATATGCCACATTCAGATCTAAGCAAAAGTGGGTCCTAAAAATTAAATAGAATGAATATTCTGCTCAAATTTCCACTGAGAAAGGAAGGACTCTTAATGACCTATTGTTTCTTAGATATGTTTTGCTTGATTGGTGGCCCTTTGCTCTTAGTTGCTATTGGTTTGTGCAGTCCTGTGTGCCGCATTTTCACAAGCACTTTCCTATAAAGTGATATTTCTTCATGTCTCCATTTTAGAAATACTTTCTGCTTTCTCAGAATGTAAATTGTACTTGGATAACCACCTTTAAAGCTCTGCACTGATAAAACATCCTACTCATAGGGTGCATCTCTGCACAAGGTCAGCCTGTCCCTAACATTTCACTTCATCGGAAATTTGGAAACAATTGCTTAACAGGCTTGTTTTTCTTCTTTTTTTTTTTGCCTAAACTGCCTGCACAGTGCAGATTTGTTTCCAGTTTGTCTTCCAAAGTAATCTTTGGCTTCTCTGATCCTTTCCCATGAGCTGTCCCTGCCTCACTTTCTCTGTGTCATGCTGAAGCTGCCATTTAACACAGGTTTTTCTGAACCATAATAAGGAGTATTGGAAAATCAAGTTCTGAGTGATTTTGCAGAGAAGTATTTCACCTTTTCAGACCTTAGTGTCATCTCTTACATCATTTATTCCACTTGCACTGAGCAAAGATGCTGAATTATTGCATCTCAATAAGAGCAGCTAATTAAATATTTACCAGGAAGAGAGCTTGCACGCAATACGATTCACCTCCATGAAGAAGAACTGTCTGATTTTACATACCTATCAAGTGTATTTTTATCTCAGTGTACAATGGAAATAAGCATAAAATCCCCACACAGCAAGAAAAAATTTGTGTGCATCCAAAAAGTAATGAGCTTTTCTGATGTTTCTGACAGTTTAGACACTTATTTTATTATATCTTCAAAGACAACATGCGCATGCATTTTCATTTGAAATGTTACCATTCAAAAAAACATTATTCAAAAGACATTCACTGTGTTGTTCCCTCATACTGTTTGAAATCATCATTCAATTCACAGTGTATATAATCATAATAGAATGTGATACAAAAACAGTGCAGAAGGTAATATTTATTATGGTTTTGAAGGTTAGTAAGTTCTTCAGACATTCAGACAAGAATCCAAACTGTTTTTCTGCCCTTAACTGAAACTTAAATAAAATTCTAAACCTGCTATCTCTGCCTCTGAAAATAGAAGCTACATCAGAACACTTTTTAGAGAGAAATCTTGTCAGAATATTATTCTAAGAAAGCTGGGATTAAATACACAGAGTGTAAATTATATTCACTAAGGCCCCTTTCAGGTTATGGTCACAAAGACATTCTATTCCTCAGAACAAAAAAAAAAATATAAATAGAACCTCCACCAGTACTTTAATTGGCAAAAATAAAAAGGGTTAATTTTAGTTTTTGAAGAAAAAGTTGTTATAGGTATCTTTTCAACAACACAAGGGCAGTTTTAAGAAAACAGAAATCCAGGAAAATAGTTTCCACAATGTTTCCACCCTATTCCCTGTTCTGCCTAAACAGAGCTTTTGTGGGAAATGACAACTTTATAGCTTCTCTCACCCTGAGGTGATTGTTCACCTGGCAAAACCATCTCCGTATAAATATGATCTCTGATTCAGTGTTGCATGAAGTCAGTGCCTATGTCATACTTTGGATTGTCTGCTGACTTGCTTATCTGACATGTGTTGAATTGTTCCAAGTTCAAATTGCAAGTTTAGTTTAAAGCTTTCAGTTTGCAAGGTGGAAAATAAAAGAGCAACTCAGAAAATCCAAGTTAATTAACACTTTAAACAGTGAATTAGTGGGTAGGTAAGATAGAAAGTCAATACTTCTTTAAATTATAGCTAGTGTCATACTCACCAATAATTTTTGAAGCTGTCATAATAACTGGCAATTTACAAATACGAGTTTAAAATTTACTATTTGTGATTTGCATCTAAGTATATTATTCAGATTAGATGCTACAATGTACAATTTTAGAGTTGCCTCTGAAGCAGTTTATGATCCTGCAGTCTGAACAGTTTATTGGTTTATGCTTCTTAACATCTTGTTTTCATCATATTCAGATGGGAATGTCCATTCCTTACACTGTTATTGACTGAGATAAGGAGTGAAAATGAGGAGGCTGTGAAAGAATCATCATATGTGGAGTTTGCTAAAGTCACTTATGACACTGGTTTAGAGCAAGCATGAAGTCATGGAGTTGAAGGTCTTAAGGGGAGTGAATAAGCTGAGCCCTGAGTTTAGGTCAATCAGGGAGCTGTTAAGTGTCATCCCATGGGAAGCAGATCAGAGGAGAGGAGTTGCTCAGGAAAGCTGGTAGTTCTTTAAGGACAGACTATGTTTGAGGGCAAGAATCATCCATTCCAATAGCCAGGAAAACAAATAGTCACAACAGTTTGCTGATTGGTCTAAGGTGGGAGTTGGTGGTGGAACAGCATGAGGAAGAGGGAAGCAGGCTACAAAGAAGAATTTCAAAAACATTTCCCAGACATACAGGACTGCTGTCCACAAAACTAATGCTCAGCTGGAGGTGATGTTCACAGGAGACAGAAAAAGCAACCAGAAGAGCTAATTTTAGTAGGAAAAGGTCAAGTATGTGGCTGAACAGCATGTTTGATTTAGTGACAGTGAACCTAGATTAGAATCAGGTAGTCAATGCCTTCTCTGCCTCAGCCGTCATCACAAGGTCTCACAGGCCTCTGCTTCTCAAAGAGGCTCAAGAAAGAGGATACAATCTGGCTGCGACGGAGTAAAGGGTTGCTTCAGAGAAATTACAGGATGGCTGTGTCTGGAAGAAAACGTTGAAGATGGTCTAGCTCAACCTCCCTGCTCAAAGCAGAGTCACCTACATCAGGTTGCTCAGAACTGTGTCCAGTCAGGTTTTCAATATCTACAAGAACAGATATTCTACAATCTGTCTGGACTACCTGTTTCAGTATCTGACCAAATTCTCCCCCCGCCCCCCTCCCCCCCCCCCCAAAAAAAAAAGTAAAAAGAGGGTTTATTTATGTTTAAAGTAAATCTGTATTTCAGTTGGTGCCTGTTGTCTCTTAGGCTATCACTGAAGATCACTGAGAAAAGACTGGCTCCATCTCCTTTACTTCCTCCCATCAGGTATTTATGCACATTAGTAAAACCACAGAATGAGCCCTCTTAGAGTACATCCCTATGAGCATGAAGGTGAAGGAGATCAGAAATGGACAGAAGTGATTTGTCAAGTGCAAATCATGCCTGACCAAACTGTTTGCCTTTTGCATTAAAATAGAGAACCTCATTGCCTTTTGTAATAAAATGAGTGGATTTGTGGGCAAGGAAAGAGCACTAGACATAATTTAGCTTGACTAAAGCAATATTTTCTACACTGTTTGCCACAATATTCTTGTATCCATATAAAGAAGCTTTGGTCTCTGTATAAAGAAGAATGGATGGGCAAGGAGATGAGTAAAGACACGGTTGAATGATCAGAGGCCAGTAATCATATACCTTACCTGAATACCAGGAACAAGGGGAGTACCACAGGTGTCTCTCCTGGGACCTGCCTTGTTTAACACCCCTTTCAGTGAGCTAGAGGAGCTTACAGACTCCTTGTTCATCATCTTTGCTCTTGACTCCAAATTGGGGGGTGGGGGTAGCTCCTGTGCTTAAACACACGGCTGCCATCCAGAGCGATTCAAAGTGACTTGGGGAATGGTACAGTGGGAACCTTATGAAATTCAACAAGAACAAAAGCAAAAATCTGTACCTAGGGCAGATGAACCCCTCCAAATGACAGGCTGGAGGTCAACTGTGTGGGAAGAAGGTCTGTGGGAAAGGCCCTAGGATTCTTGGGGGCAGTAAGCTGGACAGTGGACAGAAGTGTGCCCCAGAAGCAGAAACAGCCAATGGTTTCCTGGGCTGCACAAGCAGGAACAGAGTTAGAGTGATTATTTCCTCTGCTCAACATTCACTGGAGCACACTGGCATTCTGCATCCAGCTGTCAGCCCACTGGACAAGGAAGACATCAGGGAATTGGAGGCTGTTCAGCAGGAACCACGACTATGGTGGGAGCTGGAGCATTTGTGCTGTGAGGAGAAATTGGGGGAGCTACATATGCTCACCTTGGTGTAGAAATGACTTTGAAAGTACCTAACAGCAACTGCAGTGCTCGCAAAGAGCTCACACAGGGGACGGAGTTGGGCTCGTCACATTGGTAGAAGGGTAAGAGACAACTGGTATGAATGGAAACTAGAGAGGTTCACAATGGATATAAGGAGAGCTGTTATTCTGTTTACACAGGCAGTGGCACAGGTTGCCCAAAGAGGTTGTGCAGTTTCTGTCCTTCGAGGTTTCCAGTCCATGAATGAATGAAGACCTGAGCAGCCTGGTCTAACCTCAGAGCTGTCTCTGCTGTGAGCTGAAGGTTGAACCAAAGAACTCCTGAGGTCTCTCCCAGTCTGAATGATCCTATGATCCTCTGATTTGTGGTAAATAAAAGTTTCTTATCATTTGGCAGAATGGGTCAAATGCAGTTTTTGAAATAATTGCTTCATGACTTCATCTGTGGCTTTCAGATATTTTTCCTGTTTGAGTCATTAGAGTTTCTGACTTGTTTTTCTTGTTTTACAGTCATCCAGAGATCAAAAAAGACTCATAAATTCACTACATAATTCATAAATAATAACTTCCCATGCTGCAAAAACTCGTTGTGTGGCAAAGACATTTTCAAGAGGCTACACTACTTGACACTGTTCTTTACTCTGCTGAACATGTTCACTAGATCCTGAGCATGGAAGCTTTGAAAGCATAATTTGGAATTCTACTCATTTCATGAGAGTGACATGCATTTGCATTAATTTGCTTTGACTTGATTCCTGGCAGACTGATGTATCACAATTGCCATTTATACTAAAGGTGGCAGTCTGTCTTCTCCTTTTCACGTGACTTTATTTCTCAGTACAACAGGATTTGACTAGTCACTGAAAATAAGTACAATTAATTCACAGAGAAGTAAATGATCACATATAAATAATATCAACCAAAAAATCCATTTGCATTTTTTAAACAACGAAACTTCAAGCAACCTTAGTAAAATACATATGGGCCAGGTCACAGGTAGAATGAGAACAGTGTCCTGCTAAAGCCTTGCTTCTCATACACCAACGCAGCCACGTTTTGTTCATTGTTGCCTTTCAAAGATGAAACAGATGAAAAATAGTACAAGAGTACATTTATGTAACACCATGTCTTATGAACATTGTCATCTTGTTCTCCGAAATTCTAAACTTTAATACTGACACGCACATGCGGATTGTGGGCACAGTGATTCATCCGTGCAAGAATGAAGGATGAATCATCCCAAAATGATCATGGAGGAGGTGGATATGGTGGTACAGGAGGGCACACCAAAGGCAGCATGCTGCACCATCTGAAAAACATGTGCAGGAATGATTGAAGTGCTCTCAGATCAAGTCTCTCTTTGAGCATTAAAATAGAGCAAGGTGATTTCTATAAATCTACCATCTAGAAAATATACTCCACAAATAAACCCAAATTTTCAATGCAGAAATGGCATCTGGGATAGTTCTCACATTTCTACTTTCCCAGTAGATTTTGGTTTTAAATAAGAGTGCAGGTGTGGGACTGTTACCTGTAATGTCCAGCAGTCTTACCTTGCACCATGCAACACGAATGTTGTCACCTAGCTGCCCTCTTGTACCTAATAATGACCTTATAGCATCATAATCAGAGAAGCCTGAGGAAGAAATCATTTTCAGCTGTACATATCTCTTCCTTACATCTCTCAAGCCCTAGAAAGGAACACTAATGTACAGCCTGATCTCATGACCAGCTGTTAGAATGGGTTCATTTAACCTGACTGTATTACTGTATATTTGTTTCTTATTTCCACTTTAGCTCTCTGTTAAAGTGCCTTATAACTGATAGATATAGGAAATAGTGCATTTATTCATCACCATAAGCATGTTTGCCATTTCTATCACTCTTGATGGTTCAGGTCAACTTTTGTGACGTACAATTAAGATACAAAATTAATACACGGTAATAACATTGTGTTTTGAATGAGAAACATTAATATTTCATTTGTGAGTTTGGTTTAATTAAGTAGATTAAACTGTACTTTTAAATTATTTTTTCTATGGCTCCTTAAGATACTGGCATGAAATTCTTCAAATATACCCCACTCTTGAGGAGCTCAATAAATATTACTTGCTCTAACAATACAAGAGAAAACAAAATCTGGTTAATTCTAGTTATAGCAACAAGTCTCTCCTTAGAATAATGTTTTGATACTTCCAGACAGAATTCTTACCCTTTTTTATGACAGTCATTCATGAAATAAAATGTCAGTATGGGGAAACCAGGAATTGACACCCCTTGTGGAAACAGCTGTGCCCATCATTGATCCTGCCAATTTTTCTGGAGCGAGCTGGGAAACAGAAAGTGCTTCAGGAAATGTAATGTCTTATATTAAACTATACCTTCCCCTAACATTCAACACCATGTTGTTTAGGCAGAAGGGAAGACATCCAGGCCACTTTTAACTTGTAACCACAATCCACACAAGTAAGAACTAAATGGAATCTCCAGTAGCATTTCATACAAAGGCCTGAGGCAGCAACTGAAGACTTTACATCATTTTTTCACTGAAAGTGAGGGATAAAAGCATCTCAGGAAGCAACTGATAAAGTAGTGGATAAACTTGGTTGGTTTGGTGGAATTATTTTAATTCTTTTCATTTTTTACAAGCCTTAACAGTATCAGACTCCAAAGCTCCATCTGTTTTGGCTCTGCTCGCAGCCTCCATGACCGGGTGTTTTCCCTCCCCTAGTATTTCAGAACTGCACTACAGCAAAGAATATAGCAATTCAAATTATTTTCCAACTAAATTTTTTTCAGAAAATACTGCTTCATGTATGCTGAAATACAGTTTAAACTTCTCAAAGAGGATCTGAAGGTAAAAAAGACGGCTAAGGCAGTGATAAGTGATGCCTAAGTCAAAGTTCCTATTCCAATCCTGACTTGCAACCAGGACTTAAACTTCACATTCTGAAATATTAGACAAGTACATGCAAGTCTTCTAAAGGAGACGTGTCTTCTGGTGTCTCTCCTTGAGCAAGTTCAGTTTAATTCAGTCACAGAAATAAGCAATAGATTTTCAGAGCAATAACTGAATTTTCTGGGCAGCAGCAACACTGAATAGTGAGAGCATCTGAAAGAATCCATGCAGCCCGGGCTGAGAGCTTCTTCACAGGGCTTGGCCTAGACTTGACCACTGCGCATCCATCTTATCCTGTCCTGCTTATGACAAATTTGGCTCTTGTGGTGTATCCTACAGACACCTCACAGCAGATCAGTAAAGAAATAAAAAGATTCAAGATTTAAAAATTTTTAATCAGTCTCTCATCTAGATGTTAATGGTTTTAATGTTTTTTACCTTAATGGGAAGATCCAAGACAAAGAATCAGTGGTATAGGAAAAGCAGCAAATAAATTCACCTTTAAAAAAATAAATGTAAAAGAACAGAGGTTACCCTAATAAGTACCTTAATAAGGGTACATTAAAGCAAACTCTTAGTTTATTTTAAACGTATTTATCCTGCCCTTTGTTCTCTCTATTAAAGGGCAACCTCAGTTGGTGTAGAGAGAAGGGCATGGGGGAACCAAAGGAAATTAAATGCTCATCTGAGTCATGTATGCACTTTGTCTTTTAGAATTAGTGAGACATTTTTATCTAATCTCTCAGATACTTTAAAGGGCTTAAAAAAACATTGCTTACATACTCAGAGCTTTAAAGAAGCTTGCATTAGTTAGAAACCCCATTCATTATTTAGTCATTAGTCAGTGAAGGCTATCTATAATAGTACAGCTATCATCAAATTTATAGAGCTTTCCAGCCATGAATATGTGATATACTATCTCTCTGCCCAAGTACAATGGCTAGATAAATGAGGCCAAAACCAAGGAAAACAAAGTGCCACCACAAAAGTTTGGTACTTTGAAATCAGTGACAAATTGCCTGTTCACTTGGGACAAGGATTTCAACTAGAAATATCACCATGGAGTAAAAAATCCATCAAGTACCAATTGAAAATGCACATTAATCATTTCCATTTGTGAGAGCAATAATTTCTGATCCATTCATTTGGGCATTTCTACAACATATTAAAATGAATAACATGCAAAGCTTCAGAAAGGCAGTAAAACAGAACCAAAGAGCTTAGTCTGAATCTGATAATTTTAAGCACAACTTATTCATCCTACTCCTTGCTACGTAATAACAGCATGGCTAGACAGTCATTCCTTCTCTTTCCCCATCTGCATGGCTGCTGTATTTACTCTGTGAAGGGCCAGACTGTTGAATACACACAGATTAGGTTAAATAGTGAGAAAATTGTTCCAGTGATTATCCGTCTTCTCAGATGTCACAATTATTCCAAAGATTCAACAGCTGCTTCATGTTTACCAGTTACAGCTACAGACTGGTCAGTAGAAAGAAAGACTGTATTTGATTTTCATTTGTTTTTTTTTTTTAATTGTGGTACATTTCACTCAAATAAAAAGCCAATCAGAAGCCTTAACTAAAATACTGGAGTCAGGAATTGACTTTCTTCTCTAACTTGACATTCAAATCAAAAGTATGGAAAAAACTTGAAACATGCAAACATTAATATAGGACTCAGTGATTGGTTTTGAAGCAAACCCAATTTCTAGAGATGCCCTGGCTTTCCTAGCTGTTGAGTGAAAAATCAATTATTGGAAACTGGGCTGATCCAGGGAAGCACAGCTGTCAACATTAAGTTGCTCTTCTGCTGCTTTATTTCTCCCAGCTGCATTGGTTGCAAGTTACTTTGTACATCTTATGAACATCCTCTAAATTTTTCCTTCCTTCCTTCCCTCCGTCCTTCCCTCCTTCCATCTCTAGGTTTTGGCTCAGTCTGCTTAATTTTCCCACATGCCAAACAGCAGGAAAAGGCAGAAGCATTTTACTGTGGTCAGACAAATTAAAAACAGCCTTCCTTGCTCTGAGCAAGGTACATATTATTTATAAGTGCCTTTTTTGAAAAAGCAGTGGGTAGGTTGTTTCAAGGGTGGGAAACTCCCTAGAAATGGGCAGCTGAGAATTTAGTGTGGCATATGTTTTAGGTACAGTTATTTCTGTACTGAGATTTTCAAGAAAGTTTAAGTTAAGTGCATGTTGCACCCAAAAACCTAAAGGAGGGCACATACATACTGAAACTCAATAATTCCTTCAGGTTTTCCCAGCTGGGGAGCACTGCATTAGCCAATGCCACTGTACCTGGCACAACTTATGGAGCTCCAGCCTGCCTCAATTCTGTCACCTTTCCTGGCCTTCCCATGGGCTGCAGGAGATTTAGCTACTGCACAGTGCTTTGTGTTCTCATGCCATTTTATTCTCTGCAAGAGTCTCAGGTATCAGACCATATGAAGGGAGGGTGGGGTCACTTGGTTGCATTTACCCTGTGCTTGCAGTACAGGCAATCCTCTGGCTGGAGACAGTGCTTCAGGGGTCAGGTTGCTCTGCTCTGTTGAATGTAGTAATTGGGATGGGCTGGGTGTGGGACCCTGCACTGTCTTTTAAACTGATTCTGCAACAGAGCTTCAATATGGTGCACTTCCTTGCTTTCCTGCCACCTTCCAAAGCTCTCATCACTTTTATACCATATCTTTTTCATATTTTGGCGTCTAAATATGAGCGATGTCCAGGCTTCCAGTGCAATTATTCAACTGTACCTAATATAGGTGATGGACTCTATGGAATCAATGCAGACAAGTGAGATAGGCTGTGATCAATAATTAAAGCCTAAAATTCACTTCTAAAATATGGTCAGACAAATCCTACGCCACAACTCTTTCAATTTGTTGCCAAGGTTGCATATTTATAGCTTGTTACTTTTATATCTAATTTAGGTGCTTAATTTCAAACATTTTCTCAGAACAGGAATTCTTCATAGGCAAAGGCTATATGGGACGTATATATAGGGCAGCTAGTTCTTTTAGTAAAGCTTTTAGTAAAGACAGCTTCTTCAAATATGATTTGGTCGGCTACTTCATAAGCTCACTTTAATATATCTTGAACAAGTAGAAAATATATTACTTTATCGTATTTTAATTAGCACAAATAATTGTTCATTTAATTGGCAATCTCATCAGTAGAGGGCCTTTAATAAGAAGATGTAGGCAGTTCCAAGCTTGTGTGCTCTTCCATAGTAAAATTCTCAATGGCTGTTTTCAATCAAATATTCTGTTAACTATTGATGCCAGAATGATTTTTGTCTTTTCTTTATATCCTTTTTACACAGTTGTCTGTATCCACAAGCATTAACATGCATACTTGTAACCCTTTACTTAGTTTAGTGCTTACTGTTTTGTAAGTGCTCTGCAGGCCATGAGACTAAACACCCCAGAACTGCAGAGCCAGGGAGACCAAACATTCCTGCTGTCTCAGGAACCCAAGATCTCCTAGCAGGACAGATTCTGTAAACTAGGAGTTAGCCCACCCCAGCCCCATTATTGGGCTCCTTTGTTAGATATGCTGATGTGTAAAGTCTATAACTGGTGTGTGGGATTGACGGAGGGTGTGCATTTTGCCACACGGTCACCTGGGTGAAGTGGATGCATCAAACAGGATCCTGATTAAAATACTGAGGTAAAGACCCCAACCCTCTTAATCGTGTCTAGCTTCATTTCCATAACACCAGGAAAAAGGCATCACTGTCATGAGGCTTTCTGAATCAACTGATTTCCCTTTTCTGTTCCAAGGATAGATGTAGTCTGCACTTTTCCCCACCATTTTTCTCCCTGTAAAAGGTATAACAGGGGAGTAAAAGATTCAATCAAATAAATTTAAAAGATTTTGAAATTAAAGGGAACATTATGATCTTTAATAGTCTAACCCCCTAAATAGCACAGGCTGTAAAAGCTCTCCCAGCAAATTCTACATTCAACGTAAAATGTCTGTTTAAATTTTAGCACATCTATGGGATAGTTATCCAGTCTCATGTAAAAACTTCTAGAGAGGTAGGATCTAGCCCAGCCCTAGACATGTTCTATTTGGCGAATTACCCTGAAAAATTAAAACATGTGCCAGACAGATTTCATCAGGTTTTCATACAACTTTTCATGGTAGGCAGAGATATTGAGTCACTTCCCATACTGTTGTTACTTGTAAATCACCAGGAGATCACCTCTTAATCCCTTTTTGAGCATATTACAAGCATTGCTCCTCCTATTGTCCATACCATAGATAGATATAATTAATTAATAAGTTCTTCACTTAGACTTTTCCACTTCTTTGTTCTATTCTGGACATCAAAATGGGACCCAGATAATGCATGCAGAGGCAAAATTTTCTATCTACTTCACCTTAATACTGTGCAACTTGTATTTCAAAGATAACATTTTCTTTCCTAATTATAACAATACACTGACAGTTTCCCCTAGGATATCTGTCAGTACAACTAAGATCTCAGCAGTATCATCAACAGTATCCCTGTAACAGTTATTATTCCTTGACATATGGAGTTCTACTTACTTCTATTAATCAATTTTTTTTTTAATGGGGATCACCTTATCAGTTGATCCAGACCACTATGTAAAACAGACATAAAATTTTTACCACTCTAGAAAGTCTAGACAAACTGTCTCTCTGCTTACATTGATTTTGTCCCATAAATTTGATAGAAACATTGAACTACTATGAAGGAAAACTCAGGTCTCTCTGTCAAGATTGTACCTGAGCTAAGTTGATGCATTGGCAAACTGCTTTTATTTTTGCATTTAGCTAGTCTTCATCCAGTTTTAATGATCTACTCTGATTTAGAGAAATTCATTTATAACAACCGTGATATTAAAGTAAATTGTGTTGTCAATATCTGCTATAATTTCTGAGGAGTTTTTTTTGGCATCCAAGTGTTTTATATCATGGGTGTTTGGCTAAGTTAAATGTAAGTTACATAAACCCTTTTTGATTGTCATTAGCTATTTCAGCATCATTTTATTTTTATATGAATGCCTTCTATATTAGACAATCAACTGGACTCACTGGAGCTTTGAATTCCCTATCTTTTAATGATTAGGCACCAGATTTCTAAAAAGTGTAAGAATCACTGATTTTGAGCATAAGAGAAATCAACTGAATATTCACTGCTAATAGCAAGAAAGCCATCAATAGCTTCACTATATTTGGGGAATAAAGGACTGTTTAAGAAAATGAATGCTTTAGAAAAAACTGTACTCTTTGATCAAAATTTGGAAAGCGGAAAAATAAATGCTTTTCCACATATGGCTTTAATAGATTTATGCATATATGTGACCAATTGATTTATTACAAGTATTCAGCATTTTCACAAAAACACTCATTATTTTAACCTACTTTCAAAAAAAATTGTGAAAGTCACATTATTACTTAGACCAGTTGTTCTGTATGCTTGTGTAACATCAATGCCAATGTGAGTAATAAATTATCCATTCTTCATGCATAATTTGTAATACCATTTTTTTCTCTCTATTTACCTCTTTTAAAACTGGTTAAATACAAAAGCCAATGGCCACTTTTTGCCACTGACCATGTTAGCAGCTCTGATGGTTTGGTTGGAAATTTGTAACTGTTGCAGTTACTCAAAAAGTAGTGGTTTTCGTCAATTGTTGGTGTTGCAAATATGTGTGTAGGTTTGTATTTTGTAGTCTGAAATAACATCACAGTTTATATGAAAACACCACTTTTCTTCAAACTGATAATGGGAGAATTCCTTCACCCCAAGCGATAAAGGATTATGATACTTTTTTTTCTGGTTTACTTATGACTTGTAGCTGTTTTCAAGAGTGAAGAAATCCTCTAAGTCACTAAAGACTAAACCAGCTATTAAACAACAAGCTACGACCTGAAGCTTAAGTCTCTTTTTTCTTCCCCCCTCAGTAAACAATGTTACTTGAGAAAAATATAGACCATTAAGGCGATAAAGCAATTTCCTTCATCTTTGTAGTGATTCCTGGTTATTTTTATACAAAGTGAAAAATTGCTTATGAAATGTCACAATTTTGCAATATAAATTTTAGCTTAAGAAAAACCCTTGCATTTTTTCAACCGAATCCTTTCTCATAGTTTTACTAAGATTCTAATTAAGTATACTCACAGCATATGTGTCAAAAAAGGTTGTTTTAAACAGGTTCAAATTCAGAATACAAAACCCCTGCTTTTATGATTACTTCAAATACCAAAAATAATCTGACATTCAGGGCTGTCTATATTCAGACCTTTCTATTTCAAAGCAATCCTTCTTTTGGCACTCACCCTTACTTAATTATTTCTTAGTTGAGAAGAATGATTCTTTCTCCAGCTGAGGCAGCAGCTGCATCATATTGATGTAATCCAAAAAAAAGGGAAAAAAAATTAGTTATTTTTGCTTGGACAGATGACTTGAGGAGACTCTATATAGAAAATGTCATGTAAAGTAACAATGTTGTCTCTTTGAGGCAAACCCATCTGCCACTGCAATTACTAAGTTTCTTCCACACACTGAGCTTTCTTTCGATTTTGTACATTATACACTTGAGTTCCATTAATTATTCTTACTAAAAGCAGAAAAAAAACCCCACAAAAAAAAACCCACCAAATAAATAAAAAAAGTCCCATGTCCTACAAGTAACTGGATATTATCCAGTTTTCCCAGAACAGCAGTTTGACTTTTTTCGAGAGAGATGGTATATTGTGACTTAGAGGTCATGGATTTAGTGCTAAAGTGTGACATTTTGACCACGAAATATATTATTGACACTAGGAACTTGTTTGGTAAATTACTCTGTGCTTGGTTTTCGGGTTGTTTTGTTTCCCTTCTCCCCCAGCATTTCTTTGTGACACATTAGCTGTCAAGTCTGACATCCTGTTTCTGGCGGTGACAAAAAACAGCTGTAGCTGAAAAGTACAAAGCTCTGTAGGAGATCCTGATCATCACAGTGATTGCTTCTTAATTTCAAGAGCCCTGAAGTCCTAAGCTTTGCATTCTCCTTCGCATAAAGTAGTTTAACAGTAAATGGTCATGAAATCTATGCAAACATCAAGTATGATTTTGAATCCCAGCTTCACTGTCCTTATCTTCACCTTCAGAAGAGGCCAGGTTCTGGATACCTACACTTTTCACTGCTGCCCTGAAAGCTAATGGAAACAAATAGTTTAACTTCCTAGTAGTACCTACTTTCCTTATCTGCAACTTTAAATTCTTGGTTATCGAGCCAATTCACTGACTCTTTCCAAACTCTTGAGTTTCATTAAGGAAAACAATCTGGTTTTTTTATATCTCTGGCTATTTATAATAATTTCAGTCATCTGAATTTATAATAGCTTGCAGTAATTTAGGTTGCTGCCAATTATGTTCACTAGAGATATTTTAGCTAAAGTAACCTCATATGACTTGCTGTTAAATTATATCAGTTTACTTTTTACCTTCCAGTTCTCTCTCTTTCTCTCTTTTTTTTTTATTTTGTCACAAGAATGTAGGTATTTTTGTTAGATTTATTTTCTGTATGCAAGGATTTTTTTACTTTGCATTCTATTTTACTTGATTCTTTAAGCTGCTCTATATTAAATACCCATGTAGTCACTTGTATAGCAGATTTCCGGAATAACTGCATGTTCTGTTTCTGAGATAAAGCTATCTCATGTGATATTAAAAAGAACAAAATGTACACACAATTTTCTACTGAAGACAAATTACTGTCTTTTAAATTTATTGCATTTTAAATTTACTATGTCAACTCACACTGCAACAACAATGGTCTGCTCCCTTCACCTCCGTTGTGCAGAATTTGTGACTTTTCAGGAGCAAATGGAAATGGATGAGCTAGATGGTGGTACTGCACAACCACAAATATTGGCAAAACTGGAGAAAAATAAAGATATTATAAAACTGGCAAGTATTTCCACAATTCCTATACCATACTTGCTAGTGATTTGCACAGTCTCAGCAGCAATTTCTAATGCAATATTTATATCCCTCATCACACCTTTTCCCTCTTATTTGTTTCAGCATTTTGCTTAATTCTGAATATATTCCAATTTCTTTCCTTTCATGTGTTTTTTCTCAGACTATATCTATTTGAAAGTCACCAGGTATAATTAAATTATCCTGTTTGTACTTTCCCTGATGCTTCTTCCTAGCCCAGTCTTCCAAAGAACATTTTATGATTAGAAAAGGATCTTTTCTTTCCTATCTTCTCAGCCATAAACACAGTGACTTAAATATTTTATAAGTAGAGTTCCTGCAGTGCTAAAGAAGAATCTTCTGCAAATACAACACGTGCTTTTGCATCTCCTAATATGAGCAAAAAAAACCCCATTTCTTGGATTTTTCACAACTTCCATTATGGGCTTCTTCCCTTATGATGACTAGGTAGCTTTGCAGCCTCTGCACATACCATGCTCCTGCCTACACTGAGCAGCTGAGCCTTTATGTTTGGAAGCATGAGAAGCTTCCCACTTCCTCTGGATTTTCATCATGCTAGTAGATGGCAACTACCTAATGTAGTTCTGCTTAGTAGAAATAATATTTCAGCACAATCACCTAGAGCCGAATTCCAACACGCTGTTCACATTAATTAACTACTTACTCTGCCAGTGGTCTCCAAGGTATTGTAAGCTCGGTGTAAGGGTGAAAGAATATGGCTCTATATAAACCACATGTGCCTTCTATTTAAAAACAGTGACTACAGATTAATTGGATGTCTTGAATTAGTGCCCCTTGGGCACACAAAGAAATACATGCATCAGAAGGGAAGGAGATGTGTCTGATACTACCATTGTGGACCTGACCATTTACGATCTGAAAGCTTTGACTTTCTGCTTCTCCTCCCATACTCCACATAACTATATTTTTGTTTGTAGCACAAGAACCTGGTTGCTGCTTTCTTCATCCTCTGTCCAGAATCTTGCCTGCAGTTTTCTACTCATTTCTTTTCTTGATACCTCTTAAAAGAGCAAAAAACTTTGCAGCCACTCGTGGACCTAGTGTATGATGCAAACTCCATTTATGGCATAAACACACAAGAAGATTTTATGTAAATTATATGTAAGTTAATAAGTTATTTTATAAAGATTTGTGCCTTTTCACCTTACTTGATTAATGAGACTGCTTGCTCTCTAATAGCAGGAGCTGTTCATTTCTGACAGCCTAGCTAGATACTTTATGCTGGCACCTACAAATTTGTTTGGTCTCACAATCAAAAATGTTTTGAATCTTGAGTCTCAAGCATTTAATGATGTGTCTTCATGAATTTCCAGAGACTGCACAAGAGGCATCATGCTTCCTTGGTGTGTTAGCTGGAAAGGGAATTGCATAGCAGCCCAGTTACAAACACTTCATTTTCATGAGAAACACACACAGCCAGCACTTGTTTTCTGAACAAAAAGGAAAATACAATTAAAAAATTAGATACATGCACAAATGTTCTGTGGCACAGCATAAATCATCACAGTTCCTTTGTGTGTAGGATGGAAATGAGGAAGAGGGGAAATAGGAACAGAGAGAGTGAAAAAAAGGAGGGAGAAAGTAAATTTTTCTTCTTCCATCTAACCCCGTGCCAGAAGACTCATTTCCAAGTGACTATATGGCACCATTTTGAATAACATATGTGCTTAAAAGTAGAGTAGGGAGACAATCCTTTCCCAGAGGAAACCATATGAAAGCAAGAACTTTGGGATGGCTGTTCCTAGGCAGACAGATCTAGTGCCACTTGCTAGAAAACACCTTTCCTCCTCAATATTGCAAAGTATCCATTTTGCATGTCGCACTACTACACTTGCTTTATAAAGCTGTTAAAGTGCTTCCTTAAAATTAAAAAAAAAAAAAAAAAACTTTTCTAGGATAAACTTGCTAATAAAATAAAACCCCTTGATTTTTGCACTCAGTTGGTGAGTTTAAAATGCTCCAAATTAAAAAAAAAAATAAAAAAAAATACAGGGTTGTGGAAAAAATATTTTAAAAGAAATCTGTAATCTGTTAGACCAAAAGCAGTGTCCAAAATATAAACTTAGAACTGATACCAAAGTCCTTATAGAGTTTCCTTTATCTTTTTCTTAACCCTCCCTCCCAGTATGTTCCATTTAAACTTTCACAGATAAGAGCTTTCAGTCCTTTTCAGAGAGCCTAAAATATTTTTGTGCTAGTAAGGGGAAAACTTTACTGACTTTACTTTCTCTTGATCTCAGACATATCCAGGTTCTTCAAGCACTGGAAGGCAAATAAGGTGGGAGAGGCAGCATGATGGATGAGGTGCAACTAAGTCCAAGGCACAAAGGAAGGATAAGACATATTTTGTTTTTTAATATTTAACTTTATTCTGCTAGTCTGCAATCAAAAGCAAATACTTCCATTAAATTAAAATACAGGGGCTGTAATTAGGTAGTCAGTTATTTCTGAAGTTATTTCTCCACAGGTTTCTCCACAGGTTTCTTATAAACTTAACAAATACTTCCCCCAAGACTTTATACCCATAAGTGTGAAAAAATTAAGGTTATTATGCAAGAGTTGAGACAAGTTTTTCTAATTGAGATAAAACATCTTTCTGTTGCTACTGCTTGTATAATCCTTGAGTGATATTTTTGAAACATCTTTCTTTTGCTGCTTTATGACTGTCAGTTTGAGGAAGGACTTTTTCTAGATTCTTCTACATATGACAACCAACTTCTGACCAGAGCAAAAAAGTTAAGGAAGTTCCAACTGCAGACAAAATTCTCACATTTTATTTAAATTCCCAACCTTTACTAATGAATCTCTTTTCAATCTATGTGTTTTATAAAAAAATGAAATCAACATCATATATGTTTGTGGTTTTTCTGCTAAAAATAATTGGAGTAGTGCTATACTTGGTCATAGCCATAAAGAGGAACTGTAACATCTGCCTCTTTGAATCTTGAAATATCTGAACAAGCAACACTTACTATCTTTTGCTCTACTTCTGAATGAGATGAAGTGCAAAGGGAGCAGGAAATTTGAACATGGACTTTATCATTATACTTCCTACTCTCTCTAAATCAATTGTGATTCTAGAGTTCTTGCTTATTATCTTAGGTTGGCAGCACAGACTTTCTTTCACAAAGAAGGAGCAAAATCAGTGATTTTGCTTCTAAGACTGATTGATTTTCTAGTATAGTTATATTTTCCCTAGTTCAGTGCTTGATATAAGGCTGTAGTTTAGTCCAAAATGCCATTGGCTACTCCTAAGTTACGGGAATATTTTAAATTTCATTCCTGAATTTACTTCTACTGTTTGTCTTGCTTGACATATAACTTGTATATGGACTAACAAAAAATGCAGAAGACTCTGCATGAGTTCACCAGAGAAAATCTTGGATAGGAGAATCTGCATGGATTCAAAGGGCAAATCTTGGATAGAATCCTCTAGGGAATATTGCCAAAGTCAAAAGAAGACTCAGCACTGAAATAATTTCTTCTCTTGCCATGGATCAGTAATTAGGCATAAATGGATAAAAGCATTAGCTAGAAATGTAGAATTGTCTCATTTTGCATTTTGTTCAACATTTGCCAACTACAGATAATCCATTCTTGTCAGATTTAGTGCATGTTTCTAACAATTAATTCAACTTGTGGGATATTTTTTTTCCAAATTCTAAAAAGAGGGCACAGTCACACAGGAAAAAAAAAGTTTTACCCAATTTGTTGGTTTTGGCTGGGGTAGAATTAGTTTTGCTCATAGTAGTTGATATGGGGCTGTGTTTTGGATTTATGCTGGAAATCATGCTGGGAAGACAGGGATGTTTTAGTTGCTACTGAGCAGAGCTTACACAGAGCCAAGGCCATTCCAGCTTCTCACCCCACCCCACCAGTGAGTGGGCTGGGGGTGCACAAGGAGTTGGGAAAGGACACAGCTGGGAGAGCTGACCCCAAGTGACCAAAGGGACATTCCAGCCCATGTGGTGTTATGTATAGGATATGAAGCTGGGAGAAGGAAAAGAAAGGGGAATGTTTGCAGTGATGATGTTTGTCTTCCCAAGGTTCCATCGCATGTGATGGAGCCCTGCTTTCCTGGGAATGGCTGAGCACCTGCCTGACCATGGGGAGTGGTCAATGAATTCATTGCTTTGTTTTGCTTATGTGCACAGCTCTTGCTTTAGCTATTAAACTCTCTTTATCTCAACTCATGAATTTTCTCACTTTTACCCTTCTGATTCTCTCCCCATTGTCATTGCTGTTGGAGAGGGGCAGGAAATGAACAAACAGCTGTGTGGGCTGTTTTCCAGATAGGAATAAACCCTGACATAAACCATAAAGAAGTCTTTCAAAGTCTTACGCGCACCTGCAGTCCAATGACTCCCATATAAATCTTCTCCTTATAAATGGTCCAAAGCATATAGAAGGTGTTGCTAGAGGTATTAATCAGTTAAAGCTATGAAGATAAGTGAAATTTGTTTCATTTTTCCTGATCCTATAACCAGAAAGTATTTACTTTCTACTCCCTCTTCATAGGTTCAGTGTTTAAGCAGGTTTGATCCTGAAAACTTCAGTAGTGCTGTGTCACAGCAGATAGTGTGTAAATCTTCTGACATAGTATTTTAAAATGCAGGTTTTATGAACTATGTAGAGCATTTCAGAGAACAAGTTTAAATCCACCACAGTAAACCTTATATACAGTATGAATCTGTATATCCAAGTCCTACAACATCCAAAATAACTGTCAGCAGTAAATTTGGCAGGAGTCAAACTTGTATGGGCCTGGTATCACAACTAAAATTAACAAAATAAACCTGGCACATACTTTCACTTCTTTGAGCTACAGAGTTAAAAATAAATCAATGCCTGATGGGAAAAAAAAAGAAAATTATGTGGCATTAAGAGGGGTTTCTCGTGGTAAATACTTGTCTGCATTCAGTAACAGCAATACTGACCAAAGAATACAAGTAAAGAGATGAGAGAAGGAACAGATAAAATGTTATTTTCAGTGATATTGATTTTCTGCTTGACATCACATTTGCCAGTTATTATGAGTTTTGTGCATTTGGAGATGATAAGTAGACACTCTATTTAGATTTTCTCCTGAGAAATTACAAATATAATTTTTTTACCTAAGTATTTTCCCCTTTCTACTAGGTCTTGATTATCCTACACCACCATTAGATATCAGTGACATCAAGGAAAATTATGAAGAATTATATAATTTAGCATAGTTTATGGTATGAGAATTTAATACAAGATACCTTATTTTTTAAAAGAGGAGTAAATCCTTGTGAATAACAGACTTTTAAATGGTATTATCTTATTGCATTAACTGCTTAAATATTTTTAAACATTTCTTGAGAAAATGTGTTTCTTTTCATACATATAATATTGCATGTGTGAAAACAGTTTATGAACTTCCACATGCAGGAATTTATTTAAAAGGAAAAAAAAAAATTCTTAGTCCATTCATATTCAAAAAAGTTTTATTCTTGTCTTCTATTAAATGAGACATACATTAATTTGAACAGAAGAAGCTGTATCTTCACCTTCATGTCCTCTTTAGGTAGTGAGTATTTGGAACT
The DNA here is from genome assembly GCA_025920805.1 of Petroica traversi. Classification (NCBI taxonomy): domain Eukaryota; kingdom Metazoa; phylum Chordata; class Aves; order Passeriformes; family Petroicidae; genus Petroica; species Petroica traversi. The sequence goes on from JAHLSL010000023.1 coordinate 14,545,137, forward strand.
TCAATACCAAATTTTGCTCTCCTATATCTTTCCTCACATCAGTTTCTTTAGAGTAACTGTTTTTCTATTGTTTCATCCCATCACAACCTTTCATATTATGTTATCAGATCCCTTTCTTTCTTCATTTTGTCCTCTTTCTGGCAATTCTCCTCCAAATTAGAAAAAGCTGCCTCTGCTGTTTTCATCATTATTCTGTTAAAAAAAAATAATTTTGATAACGAGATAATTTCCAGATCATAATGACTATATCAAATATATACTTTAAAGCACGATTTGCTAAGTTCTAGTTCTTACAATAAAAGTGAGTTAAGCAAAGCCAATTAACATATCAGCCAAAAAAACCCCCCAAAACAAAAACAACAACAACAACAACAACAAAACCCTGATAGGTACTTGCACTGCTTTTAATATCAAGGCCTTGATTTTTTTCTCACAATATTTAAAATATTGATGTTATTCTTTGGAATAGCAGATACTTAATTTTTTGCCTTAACAGATGGGAAAATGAGTTACAGCAGCTTGACTGATGCAAGTAGAAACTGTACCAAAATCTATTAGCTGCAGGTGTGGCAGGGTGGGGGCTTGTTAAATTATATTTAGTGGATGAAGAGAGACAAACACAATAGTGTTTTTTCCAAATTTCTTTTTTCCAGAGCAATTAAGATGACATTTAGTCTGTGCATGCCTTATGGTTCCTTCACAATTGAAGTGATAGGAAAGCTCTCCAGAGCATTATGGAAGAGTAGGAGTTATTAACAGATCTAGCCTTTGGGAGCAGACTGTCGTATCTGCTGTGAAATTTGATTTTATCCTGACCACTCTGTGTCCACAAGACCAGGAAGAGTTCCTGACCTCCTGTCAGGTTTTCATCTGAACTGACAGCTTCTATAAAGCTGTGCTTATGTCCCAATGAAAGCAGAGTTTACCAGGTTTTCTTTGCTTTTCCTCTAGAAGCATTGAATAAATCCATTACCATTGAATAAACCATTCTAGAAGCAATGAATAAATCAGGCCTGTTAGTGTTTGGGAGATTTTAGAAAGTTAAATTAGTAAGGGGAATTTATTTGAGCTGTTAGGTGCCAAATTGCCACCTGGAAAGCAATACTACATTGTCTATAATGATTGAGGCACCTTGCAAATGCGTTATTGTCTGCTTATGATGAACACTACAGATTTTGGTAAAAAATATGGGGTAATTAGTTGTATAATATTCTCAAATATAACTGAGTGGGATCATGAACACATTCCTCACAAACACAATGGACTTTTTGGACAGAGTTGCACACACTAATGTGATCATTTCCTTATATTAATATGTCATGGACAGTTTCAGAATTGAGTTCACAGAATCATAGAATTAACTAGGTTGGGAAAGACCTTTGAGATCGTAAACGTCCAAGACTTGCCCCAAAGGACCATTTAAGATCATTCCTGAAATATGCTCCCAGGAGCTTTCCACATTACCAATTTCCACCCTGCCTGGGGCAAACATTTCTGTGACTACTTCATGCTTGGTGCTCTCGCAGCTCAAGTACCAGAAAAACCCTATCTGTGTACATCTTCACACTGGCAGCAGTCAAAATCCATTGCTGTAGCTCAGTTAGAAAGCATTGTTAACCATTCCTTTTGCACTAGTACAGAAGGTCAGTCATGCACCTCAGCAGCCAAGGATAAGCCATTAGAGATGCATCCATACCTAGGACTAGGGAGACGGAAGGTATTATAGAAAATAGCATCATGAAAAGCAACTCATAAATGCAAGCTTTTAAATCAAAATATCTGGCTATGATTCTGCCATAGTAAGCAATATTTTCCATACTGTTTCTAGGTCAGGACATGACTGGGAACACTACAGCACTGAGAGCATATCCATTCAATTAATGGAAATGCAGTTCAGAATTTGAAAAAAAATTGACATATTTCTGGCCATTAAACAGAACAAATAATAACATTAAAAAACTCTGCTGTATTTGGCGACTGATTTCTGCCTCTGAGCCAGGAGCAATACTATCAAATTTTATCATGTACCACTGCAAACACTTCAATATGAGGAGTCTTGACTGCCAGTGTCATTGTTGACCTGCTACTCCTCCTGATCACAATGCCACCTTCTCGTTTATGGAAACAAAACAGTTTCTGTGACAACATATCAGTCCAGGCTTCAAGAATGACTAAGGGTTTTGGGGCAAGCCAGCAGGCAAAATTAATGTTGATCAATTAAAGATCAGTTAAGAAACTTCTGCATATTCATAGATAATTTAAATTGATAATTTTCATAAATAATTGAAAACCTTAAGCATTGGAAATTACTTCCATCCATCCTATGGAAATTACCAAGAAAAGATGATTCCATAAGGTGTGTAGGTTAACCTCTGCTGGCTGCCACCCAGTTGCTCTCTCACAATGTCTTCTCTCCAGACACAGAGAGAAGATGGAAAGGTCATTGGTTGAGATAAGGACTGGTGTCCCCATCATTCACCAGTTATCCTTTTGGGCAAAAAAACCTCAGCTCAGAGAGGTTGTTATTATTGCCAATTAATAACACAGTTGGCACAGAGAGGTGTGGAATAGGTGTTGTGGTCAGTCCATAACTCTTGCCTCTACCATTCCTTCCTTGTCCAGAATGGCCCCTTTTCCATGGTACCTAGTCCTTTGGGAACAAATTGCTTTAGTATGAGTGCTCCATGTGTCACAGCTGCATCCATTAAACCTGATTCTGGGTGGACTTCTCTCCACAGGCTGCAGGCACTGGCAGGAGCCTGCTCCAGCATGGGCTTCCCTCTTCCTTCAGGACATGTGTGTATGCAGCAGTGTCAGGTTCTCCAGAGGCTGCAGGTGCATCTCTTTGCACACCTGGTGGGTTAATGCAATGATTCCTCTTCCAAACCCACTAGCCTATGGAACTACACAATGCTTAGTTTTGTACAGTCATATTAAACATGAACAAGAAGAGCTGGACAGTAACCAGTCCAGTTCTGCCAACTTTTCACTGGTTTACCAAGCAGTCAAGTAGAACCTTGGGGTCACCGATCCCCAGGGACCACCAAAAAGACTCCTGGGACAGAAGAACACATGCACTGATGGGAAGGAATACATGCCAGTGACTTTGAGGAAATGATTATCATAGGTGGGTTTCCTCCGGAAAAACCTATGTATGCAAAATATAGTATATAAACAGATTTTTCTGTACTCAGTGTGCAAAATATTTTGAAGGAGATGCCCCCTTGTGCATCCAGATGGATAAGGAATGCCTCCTTCTTGATACTGCATTGGTTTTAAGGAGTTCCATTTTTACTGGTTTTGGTAACAACACTGGACTGGAATAACCTGGAGTCTGGGAAGAAAGTTTTGGAATTGTTTTACCTCCAAATTTGATTCCTCCTGAGTGATATTTTTTTAAAAAACAAAGCCTGACAGTTGTAAAATGTTTATGCTGACAACAGTAATTGTAATTTTTTTTTTTCCTTATAAATAGTTTATGTCTTTTGATGGTCTGATGGCCTTCTTTAAGAAGTTTATTAATTAAACATAGTGTTGTTTTAGCCCATGTATAAAGACTGATGGAATTAGAATAATGTAAATAATTTACATTTTCGTCTGAGAGTGTTCTGTAGTATCTTGCTGGAGAAAGTGAAGTAATTTATGACAGAACTTTCAATTTATAAGCCAGAATCACTCAGAGAGATGGAGAAAATAAAGAGACATTTTTGTTTATCAATAAAAAAATTCAAATTAAATAAAAATAGAGTACAAAGCTAGGTAACAAATTATCCCTTTAGAAAATATACCAACTGGCAATGCTTGAAAATGCTTCAAAATGTGCTAAGTGAATTCAGTATACTGCAGAATTCAGCATACTTCTGCTCAAAGCATATTCCTTATGAAGGTGTCTAGAACTGAGAAAAACATGAGTCCTGCCATAATATCTTTTCCCAGTTGCACCTGGAACAAAAGACAGCTAGTGCACAAAGCACAGCAAGGACTAACCCTTGACTGGAGGACATGAAGATGAGTGGTCCTTCTTTGTGATTCATGTAAGGTCTGACCCCATTAAGGGCTTAAAATGAAAACAATATTTATCTGTTGTTTATATCGAAATGTGAGGGTGGTCAGGCACTGAAAGTGTTTGCTCAGAGAAGTTGTCTAGGCTCCATTCTTGCAAGTGTTCAGGGCCAGGTTAGATGGGACTTTGAGAGCCTGAACCTCATCTAGTGAAAGGCCTCCTTGCCCACAGCAGGAGGGGTAGGGACAAGATGGTCTTTGAGATCCCTTCCAACCTATGCCATTCTGTGGTTCTATCATTCTATGATTTATGATTATAGGATTCTATGATTATATGATCGATTCTATGATTCTATGATTCTATGATTCTATGATTCTGTGATTCTATGATTGGCAATGACATTGTCATTTATTCATTTACCCTGAAGATGACTCATTGCATTTTGAAAGTAGGAATGAACAGGCGTAAAATTCATAATACCAACTTCTCTAGAAGGTGAGACTTTTAGCTTTTCCAAAACCAAGATTCAAGTGTCCAAATCAAATGTGAAATTGTTCTGTCAAAGTTGAGGAAAACATTAAACCTTCCTGCACACAGTTAATATGCATTTGCCATTTAAGCTGCTCTACAAATGCTTTGCACTACTATTGAAATGAGGTGATATGCCTATTGAAGGGACATTATTATGTTTCATTACTGTAAGTAATGAAATTAAAAATATTTCTTGATATTCCAGTAATTCAACATAAAAATAAAATCACAGGCAGCTTTATTTCTGACATTTTCCTTATTTTATTGGACTTGATTGTGAAAATATTATAATTCTATTTTCCCCCATTGTCATTGGTTATCTTTTTCTCCTTTTCCTTCTTCTTTTTTTTTTTTTTAAGTGCAGCAATGTACCTTTTCTTAGATCTTCAAATTATTTCATTTAAAGCAAACAGATATTTTTATATAAAATCTTACAAACACTTATGTGGATTGATCTTCAGTGGGAATGAAATTTGTAGGTACAACAGCTTGTCTTGTTTGAGCTGTGTAGAGCAGCAGCAGGCAGCCATCGTCTGCATTTTTGGCAGTAAAGGGAGAATGTGAAGAGGCAAGGATCTGGGCTTTGATTCCAAATGAGGGAAAGGAGTGTTCCCTAATAAAGGAGGAACTTTCTGCTCCCTATTCCCATTTGGTCCCAAAGTAGTCCTGGCACTACAACTGGTTCTCAGCTTCAGCTACCTTGTTTTGTGGTATTAGTAAATTAAACAGGACCAGAACTTAGGTCTGTAAGCACTGTCCTGGGACTCTCTGGACTGATTCTCTCTCTGTGGTTTAGGCAGAGATCAGAGCACCATGGAGAACACTCACTTAGGGTTCAGGGACCAGTAATTGGGACAGGGATAATTCTGGAGTCACTCTGGATAAAGCCACTCTCTTTTGAATGAAAAGGTGTCTATTCTTATCACATCATGCCTTGCTACTTTTCTCCTGGGCCAGAGAATGAACACAGTGCATCTTTCCAAAGTGCTCATATATAAACCACTATTCTCTTTTATTTTAGACAGACTGGTGTAAGGACCACTCACACAACCAAACATCTATGGATTAGAGAAGGTGGTAGTGCATGGTCTGGGAGCTGTAGCAAACAGTTAATAATAACCCAGGTGCCTGGTTGATACCTCTCATTTCAGCAGAATGGCACCATTCCAAGAAAGAACATCAGTAAGTAGACTAAATTCCAAGGATTTTAATTATATTAACATATAATTGAGGATTTTAAAGCTTTTAGAAACCTGTCCATAAATGGAGTATTCAAAGACAAAATTAAGTGGTATTTCCAGAGAGAAATTAAGTGGTTTTTTAGAGCTTGAATTTTAACTTCAATCTGTGATCACTATAACATTAACATTAAAGAAAGAATCGAGCAGTTTGCATTATCTGTCATTCAGAGATTATCCTTAATGGTGGCCTGGTAGGCATGCCAGCTACCTAGGGTTCTTATTAAATACTTTTTCATTAAAATTCATAAAAATGTTACTTATTATGGCTATTTATGGTTGTTATTGAAAGGTGTGTGTAGTAGGAGAGACAACATATAACTCTAAATTATTATTATTTTTATTCAATCTGTAATCTGTTCAAGACAGTAATTTGCAAACATATATTATGACTGATGTTGCAGGGTATCCAGAACAGTTACTTTTGAACTTTGATGTGAAACTACAATGTTTCCACTGATGTAGATCAAACCAAACAGATCTGAATACACTGAAGAATTCTTTATTTTGCCTTTATTTTTTCAGTGACCTCTGTCCGTGAGGGGTTTGCTCTCTAGTACCATTGTCAGGAACTGAGAAGGAAAATGAAGGACTGAATACCTTTTACCTCACATAACTTGCTTTGTCTGTGTACTTTACCTTTTTACTGCAAAGAGGCGTATAGTTAGAGGACCCAAATAATATGTGTGTGTGTGTGAGTATAAACAATGGGGAACAGCAAGCATATGATAGGGAACATTTCTGATGCCAGAAAAATGAATGATTAATCCAAAAGTCATACTGATAATGTCAGGCAAAGTTAGATGTGCAAAAATTCCCATAAAGCTTTATTTTTGTCAAACCTTATCACGAGCATAATTGAAGACATTTAGCTGCCTAGCATAGCAAACATTCAGTCTCCTAAAAATAATTTGTTGTGCAGATAATTGCCACTTGGCTGAACCATTGTTTATGGCTATTAGATAATTACTCAAGTGTACAGCTTTAGATATATGAATTCTCTGTACCTCTTGATGAAGAAGATCAGGTTAAATGCTAAATATGCAGAATACAATATTCAATTCACTTACCATAATCTGGAGTGGTAATAATCACCCAGAGAAATGGTTGGTTTTCTGCTCTCATTCCCATCTTTTTAATGAAAGGAAAAACCTTATTACATTAGTAGGCTTCACTTCTTAACTTTATGAGTGACACTTACCTTTTTCCAAGGGACAACAGGTGACACATAAAGTAATAAAATATGTGTCCCAGCTAATAAAAAAACTGAAAGAGGAGCTGGCCGTGAAATAAATTACTGATTTTTCTTTGGCAGTCATGTTAGTCCCTCAGCCCTCCTTTATTGTTACTTTTGGGCTTATCAATTTTATATTTTATAAAATGTTTTACCTCTAGTTAGAAATCAACATCCCTCAAAGAAGGCATTTCTTTCCCTCAAATAAACTATTTCTTGGTATCAGTGTACTGTTCTCAACTAGGCCAGCCTGTTTGATGGGATTCTCCTTACTCTGTGCTACCATTCAGGTGTGATTTTTCTTTACCCTCAAACCTGGCATCTAGTGGTTGGCTGAATTTCAAGGGGGATTCAACTTGCATATTATTTGTTTTGGTTTTCAATGGTACAAAGTAGTTAGTAGATATTATTTGGACAATCAGTTCACATTTAAGACTCTCTCAGGCACAGAAATCTTTGTAATACAGACATGCCTGAGAGTTTCTACACATGATTTGTGTTCATGCACTTGAATTCCAATTTAGTAACTCCCAAGGCAAAGCACATTCTAAATCATTTAATCATTGAGAACCATGAAGGGTAATCAACTCAAATCTACAAAAACACAGAAAAGGGTTTGATCTGCCTGTTTTGTAACTGTTGGCTTCCTCCTTTTTGTGTATCCAGACATTCATATGAGCACACACCCTTCAGTGTGGGAGTGGTGTGCTCAGTCACTCATCAGTGTCCTATTGTGCAGATGTCACTGAGCTGCTTTAAGAAGTGCTCCTGATGTCTCCAGGTATCATTCTGTATTGTATTCACTGACCCTGTACAAAAGCTGCAGTTAAAATCACAGGATCATAGAGGTCTACAGTTGTTACAAGGCAAACTTCACCATAAATGCTTTTTGTTAGACTTAGAACAAAACTGCAAACTTTGTGGAAGAAGGAAAACTCATTAAAATGGAAATGTAAACATTAGAACAAATTAGCATGGCTTGTCTTAGAAAAGCACGTAATTAGCTGTATTTCTTGGCTTCAGGTTAGCCGTACTTTATTTACATAGCATCAGAGTGGTTTAGCTTTCTGAAAAGCTGAAGAGTTAATGAAAAGTTGCATCATTTATTTCTTGTCTTTTCCCTAATCAGTCAATGTTATAGTAAGTTTCAAGTCATTCAACATCCAGCAAATCATATTTATCTCATCTTACCACAAGGGTTTTAATATTTTCTTGTTCTCATGCATAGCTGGCACTGAGCATTTTTAACAAAAAGTAAACAATTTTATTAATTAGGACAATTTTTCCAAAATAGCAAATACTTTTGAAAGAAATTTCTGTGCTACATTTGAGAATGAATTCCACAGCAATGATTAGAGAGCAGTAACATATATGTTCCTTCCTTTTCAAATTAAAATATTTTCTTCATCATCAAAGGCCTCATTGAACACAATGAAAATTATCATTTGAAAAAAGAGGGAAAGGAAAATAAGGTCTGGAGTGAGCAATTTGTTTAAGGTGCTCACAGTCAAGAAGACATTCCTGAGAATTTGTAAAGTTTTTGTAATTTGTAACTTGATTGCATGTGGAGGAAGGCTGGAGTGAATGAACAATACCTTTGCAAGAATGTCTTATACCAGCAATAAAACCAGGGCTGCTGAGACTGAAACAAACACCATGACAGACTAGGAAGGAAGGAGGGAACCTTTGTATCAGAAGGAAAATCCTCTTCCACATGTAATTTCTCCCCTCTCAGCTCTTCCTGCAAGAACAAAATGTCAGGAAAAGGAGTAGGAAAGAGAAAAAAGTATAGAGGAAGGAAAATTAGTAGGAAAGAGAATAAAGAATAGAAGAAGGAAGACAAAATTCCCAAAATCCATATTTACATTGCACCAATGCTTCTTTTGTGTAAGTACAAATGACTAACCTAAAGCAAGAGTATGGAGACAATTTTTAGCAATGGTTTAGCAGGCATGTCACCTAGACTAAGAGTGCAGTATGTGTCAGTGTAGAAGTGATGAAATTAACAAAATTACTGCCATTGCCTAAGCTAAGGCCAAATCTTGAATTCTTACCCTCAATGATAAACATCCTGGTTTTCAAGTTGGTGAACTCAAGTCTGTATGACACTTTCTGGGGAAGGTTAGTTATTTTAAGCAAGATGGCTTGCATCTTACTCTCAGGAATAATTCAAAATTCTGATTGTAAAAATCCCAGATCTTCAGCTAACACTTCAATTTTCTTTAATCCATAATTACCCGCACATACAGAGCATGCTAATCTCTTACTACCTCACTTCTTACAACATGCTACTTTCTTCTACTATTTCACAACTGCTCCCTTCTCCTCTATTATTTCTGTAGTGTAAGTTAAAATTAAAGCAGTTGTTTCCAGCTACCGAGTGTCTTGGTCATTCCATTTTCTATTTCAGATTTGTGTTGAAAAGTTCATTCATATTTTCCATCTATCCTGCATTTTAACTAAAGCAAATTACTTCTTCCTGTAAGCTTTAGCCCAGTGAAAAAATGAAATTGTGCGAAGTCCTAAAGAGCTGCCTGAATGAGCATAAGGCTACCCTGGCATTAAGAATTTCAGAGTAAGGTCAGACTTTCTGAATGAGAATTGACAAGTCTTATTTCAAGTCCACTTGCTCGGAAGTAAATTGAAAGCTACATCTCCCAAAGAATGTGGAACGATGCATCTAATTGGAAAAGTAGTACCACACGCTCAGGCAACCTCTTTGCATCCTAGTGGATGCATGTCATTTGGGAAAGACAAGAATATTACAAAACCTATGACTTTCTCTTCTATTGCTGGCTGCAGCATAATACTAAAAATAATCATACATTGGGATATCTGTACTATGAATTGTTCCTGGGGCTAATGTTTTGGAGGCTTTTTTCTTCATGGCTAAGACTTAACCAGATTTTGGTAAGCCATCTGTCGAATGAAAGAGTATTGAGCCCTTTCCAAACTGCTGGGATAGTAATTCCAGTAGTTAATAACAAAAGCTGAAATAATACATACTGAACTAGGCTAGAAGAGTAATTACCGACTCTTAATAAAGCTAAAGTAGAGGATAATAGGCCTTATTTAAAATGAAATTATATATTTTTCCACCAATGACAGCAAGTTTCTGGACAATACCACCACATATGATTCTGAGTACATTTGTCCATATTCTCTAAAACATAAATCATTGCTGACAATGATACTAACAATATAGTAGGAACATCCTCAATCTGCTTAATGGATGAAATTCAGTTTGTGCAGAGAGCCTGAATGGGGCTAGGCAAGAAATATGACCATTGCAGTTTGAGATAATGAATTAACTAGGGATTCAGATAATGCTCAGAGAATGTATGCTCGAATTCCTCTTGAATCTGACATGCTACTAGTCAAACATTTTCTTTTTTTTTTTTCTTTAATAATTTTCAGAATTTATACTGTGGGCATACAGCCATCAAAACAAAGCAAACTAATTGTTGCATTTTATATGTTGCTATAAATTTTCCCTGAATGTCAGGGGGTGAACACACATATGTTCACAAAACACCATTTCTTTCCCTTCACTAAAGTTTATTGTGATTTTTGGCAGTTTTTTTATCAAGGATTTGCATATTAGACTGTGCTGAGCATCTCATATGAAATTTTTAACCCCTGTTGAAGCCAAGGCTTTTGAGATGACTCAGTAGCAGAGAGAAGTGCAGGTCTGGGGCTGATTCTGGCAAGGGCATTTCTGAGCAGACTCATCTGATGAGCTCTTGGGGAGGCGAGGACATGGTTATATAATACAGCACAGACCTTTGCAGGGAGCAGGAATGAGCATCAGGCTGGGAGAATAGTCACAGGTTTGGCGAACTGGGCCTCTTTTAAAAATGGTATTGATGGTATTTTAGTTAAAAACTGTTATTAAGAAGCACTAAAGAAAAAAATACTGTCTTAACTCGTAGGTATAATTCACCTCTTATCTTCACGTATATGGCACGTTACATAAAAGCAATATTTTCAAAACTCTTTTGCTTTAGAAATGAACTGGTTTTCCTAGATTTGAATTTTAGGATATAGAAAAATTTCATAAGCCTTGTTTTCTTTGCTTTTTTTCACTGAAATTGTGCTTTTCCCATTGAAATTCATACTTAGCAAATTGTAATATTTTTATGCTTTTTTTTGTATTATGGAAGTTACATAGAAAATCAATTTGAGATGCAAAAACCAGTTTTGAACTAAATGCAGCTGGACATATTTTTAAATATTTCCTCAATGTTGTAAAAACTGGGGATTTTTTTAAAAAGTTCTTAAAATGTTAACTAACTGCTACAACAAAAGTATAGAAAGCACCCATCAATCTCCATTATAATGGAGATTCATAAGCTATATGGAGCTTTAGAAATTAGAAACTATCCGTTCACACACTTGTGGTGAAACAGATGTGAAACCTAAATTGTATCCACAGAAGATCACTTCCTGCATAGCTTACTATATTGATATTTCACTGCAAAGTTCAACCAGTTTCTTTCAAAATTAAGCCTAGGATAGGCTTAATTCTGAGGGACATCAAATCTGTTTGTGATGTATCTTGATGAAGTCAGTGGAATTACATTAGGATAAAATTGGCATAAGAGCCCTTAAATTTAATTTCTGATACATGCAAACTGTTTTGGAATAGTTTATCTGAGTTGTTTATAAGGGATTTTAAGGATACTTACTTCTAAAAAAAATTTCATTTTAACACTGACGTAAAAAATTTTCTGTGACATTCTGTTGTTGAGCTAAAACTCTTTTACTCATGGGTTCATTTATATAAGAATTCTGTATTTCTGTTACCAATTTTTTTTTTTTTTTTTTTTTTTGAGAAGATCCTAACCACAGAACAGTTCTCAGTAAGAAAGTGGCTGAAATTCTGGATGGGGTACAGGAAGCAAAAGATATGAAAACTGATTCTTCCTGTTGGGTAAGTATTGGCTTACCATCTAATCTTTATAAGGACTACAGAAGTTATGTCCAACTACAATCACTACCTTTTGTCATAATGTTGAATCCTCTTACTGAAATACACTGAAATGCATGATCTTTTCCAGAACAGCTGTTATTACACATTGCTGAAATTCTGGGATTTCAGTTTCCAGAAGTATTCACTTTCTATTTAAAGTTTCTGTCTTTTGATACCTATACACTTGTAATTTCAGGCTTCTACTTTATTGATTCCCAGTCCAAATCAATGCCATTTGTTTTAAATGATTGTAGAGCTTATATAACTCTTTCCCATGCCAGCATGCTATACATTTAAAAGAATGAGTTTTTTGCCCTGCTTTCTTTTTTTTCTTTCTTTTTTTAATTTTTTTTGAAAACCACATGAATCAGACTATTTTAGTCCTTATATGAAAAAAGCTCAGTTCCCTTGATAATTCTGACAGTTCTCTCATACAGCTCTCCCAGTCTGAATTTTTTTCTCCCTGAACAGAATGACTAAAATTTCACATGATATTCCTAAGGATGTACTACCACTGTGACATGACTATTTCTGTATCTTAAATACAAATGTCCCAAATGATGTATCCTACAGTCTTTTTTTTTCAGTGTCAAATGGGTACTTCGGTCTTGTGATTGTTAATGTAATTTTTTTCCTCCACAAATTCCAAAACTGAATTCTCAATTTAGAGCCCAAACTTTGGGATATGTATGCACATGATGCTTATACTTTGATATGATATGCTTTTTTCTATTTTCTTTATTCCTATACTTGAAGGTGTCTAATTTTTTTCCCCTCAAGTTTACTATTATTATTTTTCTCCATGTTGTCTCACACAGAGGTATCATCAGAGCATCACCTTTGCATGCTATTTTTTTACTGTGGACATCATTGTTAAATTATATGGAGCACTCCACAATTTTGCGAAATCAGTCCCCATATACTGCTTAGCAAAACTGACACAAGCTGTTGGCACTTTGAATATTTGCATAAGAAAGAACAAAAATGTCCCATTGAAACATGCACAGCAAAATTCTTGATAATCCCTTAAGAAAACGTGCATTGAATACCAGGAATAATATTGAAATTCCATTAGCTGTGAAGTGTTGTCTGTGCTCATTTTTCTTCTAAATTGTTTAGCATACTGTGTTTTGTTTTCTTAAACTGATGTAGCATATAGTGCAGCAAATGTAACATTACAATTTTAATATTCCTATTGGGAATGTAAAGCTTACATTTTCTGCTTAGGATTTGAAGAGATATGAGCAAAACATACATGCCTAGTTCTGATGGAAGCAGCTCTTGCTGAAGTCTTTTGATCTGCTGAAATCAAAAGTAATGATATTTTTTTTGTGACTGCAACTGTCTCTCTCATTCATAACTACAACAGTGAGTACAGACTGGGGCTTCCCATAGAGGAGCCAAATGCAGATTTATCAGGTAAGAAGTGGGTATATTCCTGTTGCTGTTGAGTGGGAATCTGGGCTGTAGAAGAGGTCCCCAACATTTTAGAAACAGAAGGAAACTGCAAATAAACTTTCTTCTAAAACAGCTGACCTTTTTCACTGAGTGAGGAGACACCTCTTTTCTCCCCATGCTGAAATATCCCCCAAGAGGAGACAAGTAGAGCCTGAGCAGGCGTGTCAGATTGGGAAGGCCTTAAACTGACAGCAGGGATGATGAAGGGAAGAATGAGTATGTTGCCGCTAAATAATTCCTAGATATATGAAAATTCAACTTTTTCAATCCCATCTGTCAATTTTTGTCATTTTTGTGTGTCTGAGACAACAGAGAATGATACATTATCACTGACCAAAACTTTGCTGATACTGCCTATTGAAGAAAAAAACACTTGGCTTGGGAGATTTTGAAGAACCAAAGCCAAAGGGAAGATGACAAACACATCAACATTCACAAAAAAACTCAAAAAACACCCAAAAACCCCCCCCCCCCAAACAAAACAAAAAAACACCCAAAACCCAATATTGCTTTCCTCAAAATTTGCACACTAGAATGCTCTAAGAGAGCAGTCCAGTGTCTTCATTGCTCACTTGCAATACTTAAATCTCAGAAGCCATCAATTTCTTCAATTTCTTCAATTTCTTCACCCCAATTAAAACTTATTTACAACAGATTTATTGGGAATAGAGCACTTTTTAAAAAAAACATAAGGACCTGAGCTTTGGAACTGTATTTTATACTGTTTTTTGTTCACTCCTTTAAATGAAAAATGGGGTCTTTGATCACCAGGAATAATGAATCATTCAGGTGATGTTATAACAACTATTACAATGGACGGGTCTCAACCTTCTTCACCCCACCCTGGATGTAGACTCCTTTCATTCTGTGGACACTTTTGTTCTAGCCCATAGAAAAAAGAATAAAATTCACCTCCCTTAGACTGAGCATCCCCTACAAGATGCTGAGCTTAAGAAAATAGTGTCCCCTATATGGCCCTAAATTTTAGGCCTAAAATACCCAATGATTCAACAGCGACCCGCAAAACTTCTCATACTTAGCATATCTGTCACATTTGCCCAGTTTTGGGCAGATCAAGGTCACATGCAGTGACTGTTTTGTTTTCCAGGGATTTTTTTGTATGCCCCAGCATTCTACTTGTTGTTTCTTAGATATTCTCTTAGTTTTCCAACATGCTGTAGTGTTCCAAGGACACTTCACAAATAGCAAAAAGTGAACAGGTTTGTGTCCTCATTTTGTTTACAGAGAGCATACCAAAAAAGCAGAGGCAAAAATAGTATTTGCTTTTATGAACCTTTATCTCATATCCTTTTTTTGATAACCAGTATTTTGCCTTTGTAACTTCATGATTTCATGACTTTAGGTCTATTTCAAAAACTGATTTTTTATTCTCATCCTGATCCTGATCTAAAGGGTTTGCTAGCCCCTTTTTATACCTACATGTTATCAGCTGCAAATAGCATAAATTAAGCCTTTATACCATTTTCTATTACTATAGAAAATACCAAATGTAACTGAGCTCCAAAGAGTCCCCCTAAAGCTTTTAAGAAGTCTTGAAACATTGGTGATAAGTACATGCTTTCTATGATTTTTTTTTTCTGGCCAATTGCACACTTATCTGATGAAGATTTCATCTTCACCTCACTTTCTCAGTCTGCTTCTGAGAATCACATTATCACAGAACACTATTTGAGATGGTGCCAAGAGCTGCACTGAAATCAGAGTATCTTGCATTTGCCACCTTTTCTAAAGCTTGTTTGGCTTGATTTACTCTGGAAGAACTAATGTTAGGTAGATTTTATCACTGTCTTACCTTCTAGATGCTTAAACTGATTGCCTAATGATTTGTCACAGGGATTAAATTTAAGTGCCATGAGCTATAATTTTCCATGTACTCCATACTCTCCCTTTCAATGATAAATAATATGTTTGTTACTCAGTTTTTCACAATTCTTAAACATAATTGCTAGTGATTTAGCTATTACATTGTCTAGCTCCTTTATGGCACAAAGGTCAACCAGTACTTCCTCACTTTGATACATCTATCTCATCTATAACATATTTAGCTCAGACGGGGATTTTTTGCACATTTTATTTTTTTTAAAAAATGGAATCTTGTGTCCTCACAGTTTTTTGAATCTTTTATGTAATGGAAAACAGTTTAATATGCAATTATATAGAGTTCACTGTCTCCTATGTATTTAAAATTACCCCACCTTTTTCTTTGTAAACATGAAGCAAAATATTCACAGGCTGAGTGCAGTACAGCAAGGGTGACCCCTAACCTGACAACACTTCAGAGTTTGTACAGTTGTCCAGCTTAAAAGGCAATGAAACCCTCTAGTCTTCAAGGTACATACAGAACTCTGATTTATAAAGACTACACCTTAATCGCCAAAAGGCAAATCAGGACATGACCCCATTACTGCAGCTGCTGGCTTGAACACCTCCTTTATTTTCCTTTTCTTTCTTTTTTTCTTTTCTTTTTTTTTTTTAACTTTTATCCTTACTCTTTTTTTTTTTTAACTTTTATCCTTACTCTTTCTGCCAACAAAGCTCTTGGAACTATCACTGTGTTTCTCCCAGACCACAGGCAATGCTGATGAGGTGTTCTGTCAAGAACAAAAATGAGACACTCAAGGACACACTGGCCAGCTTTAACCTGTGAACATATAGGTGGTGGCTGTGATGCCACCTCTGTTGGATAGAAATATTGCATCCCCACATAGGTGGGTAGTGCTGGGACTGTAGATCTCTGTCATGTCCATAACTTGACAAGGAGGATCACCTCCTGCTCTTGATCCCTCCCACAACCTTTCTTTAAAGCTCATAAAAGCCTTGAACACATTCTATCCTTGGAGTCAATAGTTTTAAAGCAACCACTGGAATGACAATACTCTTTTCCTGAAGCACAAGAATACTGCTTACTTGAAAGATTTTGCATAGATTGCTCCCTTTCTCTAGCAGATGATAACTGCATGACTGCATGAATATTACAAATCTTTTCCATAAACTAAAGGTTTCAGCTATAAATATAGAGTAGGTGGTATGAATAGGGTAGCATGCAGCTGCACTGAGGTATGCACTGGTATACCCGAATCCTACATCAGGTTAAATTATATGAACCCAAATTAAAGAAAAAGCAACATCTCTCGCGTGGGTAAGAAATTCTACCTTGAACAATATGTGACCTTCCTAAAGGCTATAACCATTTCTTGTCCAATTGAATTGACAATAGTGGAAGTGAATGTGATAAGTCAAGGTACAGCAAGCATTGTTCATGCTGTGCAAACATTACAGATGTAGGTTAAAGTATGACCTACAAAAATGACAAAGGCAGGAAAAATTCAGAATCACACACTCCGCAATTTGAAAAGGTGCAAGAAAAATACTTTTGCTACATGGACATACAAAATACGCTGAAAATGACAACTTACTTCAAAAGATTACTGTGGTGAATTTACTGCTTAAAAATCAAATTTTATCTTAAGAAATGCTGTAGCTTCTAATATAAATAAATGAATGAAGCTATTATCTCAGATATTGCTGTTTTCAATGTTGTAAAAAAACTCAAACCTGTTCTAAATACTCAAAATATTTCTTAGGTTTCTGCTGTGCTGGAAGGCTAGCTACAGTTGAAGGATTTTATTAGCCATACACACAACAGTTCCTCTATTATTTAAATCTACTTGCTTAACTCTTTAGAAATTTCTCAGCTGCATGCTCCATGTTCTGAACCAGTTACCTGATGAACTAAAATCCCATGAAGATTTATCTCTATATTGATATTTTGTAGTTTAGGAATATACTATAAAATGAAAAATAAAAATATTGTAATATAATGATTTTTTTTTCTACATAAATAATTTGTGGATGATTATGTTTCATTTAGAACAGAAGTAAAGCTACGTCTTAAAATTTAAAAACCCTTCAAGACACAGAACTTCCATCTTCTGTGCAGCTCTAGTAGCAAGTATATGACTGTGCTACAGAGCTAAGTCACCTCAAAAACAAAAACTTACAAAAGGCATTAGAAAAACAAGGAGTTCTGTGAATAGAATATTTCACTTGCTATAGAATATGGCATCGTCATGTGTTGCTAAGTGACAAGTCTGAACAGAAAAAAGCTTATTCCCTATCTCCCACCTTATTTTTGCAGCAAGAACCCTGCCTTTCCTTCACTACTGCTCTGGGACAACTATTAGCATTAATAGCTAATACCTGATACCTGATATCAAGCTATTGCACAATATCAGTCAGTGACAGTAGTCTAAAAGCAGGTCATACCACATCCCAAGCATGCATGATCAGTATTTTGCTATTACTAAATGACTACAGAAAAAGGGGAAACCACTTCACAAAAAAACTACTTTAATATGAAATTGGGCTTTTCAGAGAGATGGCTGTAAGGAGAAAGTGCACCAGTGTACTAACTTATTCTAAGAGGGAACCCACTTTCTTCATTTCAAAAGGAATATGGAGAAGACATTCATGCATGATAGAGAAAAAATCCCAAACCTGCTTGTGCCTAATGCAATGGAAAATTTGAGAATTATTCATGCATGTGAGTATGTATGCAAATCCGACCCTGGTGATAGTACCAAGGTCAGTGCATGGTGATCTGCTGAGTAAGTGCTAATCACTCAGCTTGAAATGTGACTTTGTCAGAAAAGCAATTTTGTAAAAAAAATCTCATGCCATTCCCTAGTTATTTTCCTCCTGTGATCTCCATGCCATGCTTGTTCATTTGTCAAATTTACATTCAAGACTTTTCCAGCTAAAACATCTCCTTGTCAATCAAATCGTATTTCTGCCTTGTGCAATGCCAATGCATCTGAGGTAACAACTTAAAATTACTCAAGCTCTAATAGGGGAGTGACATTCTCTGTAGGACATTAACAGCTAAATCAAAGTGTGGCACAGTGGTTGAATTTGAAGTACTACTTAAATTTCAAAACCAAGCTCTGCACTGAAAATGGACCATACAAAACTAGAATAAAACTGAATGATCATAAACTTCTTGGTACACAAAAAACTGAGGTTTTACAGAAAGGAAGAGTTCATTGAAGAGGACCTGGAGAGTGTAAATAAAGGAGAAGATAACATGGTAACAAAAAGGAATTGGGAGAATTTTTCCTTAACAACATCAGAAATGAAGATTTTTTTGTTTCTTTGAGAGCCCTAGAAACTTCATGACACAAGGCACATAAGACTCAAAAGCCACTATTTTAGACCCACTGAAACTGCTGGCAAAACCAGTGAGATATGGTTAAATTACCTTTTCTCTACAGTCTGATTAGAGCAGGTGCACCTACAAGGTCACGGTTTAGTTGTCATTGCTGTTTCCTTGGCCCACTTCAAAATCATCTTTCAGAAAGAGCTACAGAGACAAGAAAAAAAGGGCTAGCTTTGTTTAATATCCCATTTTCTCATGCAATAAATGTTTTTTTCACCTGTAAAGGATCAGTGGATTAATGTTAATTTCAAATCTGAGGTTCTAAGAATATGCTAATTTATTCCTGATAAACCTCTTCAGTGATTCTCGTGAAGCGGGTGATAAAACTGGAATTTCTTACTCAACATAAAGTAACAAAATTACAATGTTCTGAACTGTATCAGATAATTTTAAAATGGATATAGAGATCTGGGGTACTCCAGTTCTAGAATTTTTATCAGAAATGTTTACAGCTTATCTATTTGTTAACACCCATAAAGGACTTTAATTATTAATTTATTAAAGTCAAAGACTAGAAAATAATTTGGAGTAATTGTGGACTTTAAGGATGTGCTCATCATCATACTATAACATATTAAGGACCAGATATCTGAGCAGTTATCAGTAGTAACCTCAAACACAAGTAAATGCAAAAATCCCAAATTTTTTTTTACCATTGCTGTGGTAACTTAAAGGAACTGTGTGAGATTAATAAGATTCCCAGGTAAACAATGAACAGAGAAAAAAGATGCTCAGCCAAGGCAGCAGGCATAGTATCAGGAACTCTGATCCTTTAACTCAAGGAATTGCTTCTTTCTTTATCTGATTTGATTTTCAGCTACCACTTTCTTCCTTTGCTGTGGTCTAGTATGTAACAGGTATAAGTTGAGTGTTGGAGGTAAAATTTACACAATGAATGAAAGGAGAAGGTTGAAAATGTTTGTGCAACAACATTTCTTTTCTGTGCAGTTGCCAACAATCTCTCTGAAAGAAATACATCCTCCACTGTGCAGTCTACAGCCTTCACCTCTTCAAAGAAGGCATTTTAGGGAACAGAAAACAGCATGACATGATTAGAATATGGATCATACAGCCACACTACAAGGCACGTTACATTTTTTGTTCATATTAACCTGAAAAAATAGATTTATTAATAGAATATCTTGAGAAATTATGAATTTGCCTGGGTAAATTCTGTAAGTGACAGAAAAAGCTAATTTTAACTATAATATTTAAACCTGTACTTTTGGCTGTAAAACCAATACCTGCACAGTATTTGAATATAAAACATGAAGAGACCTGAAGTCAAAATCTATTTGAACTATTTGACAAGATAAGCTATAATACAAATCAGTGATCTGAGCAAAATACTTCTTTCCAAGAAATCATTACATTATTATTACTGTAAAACATAGATAGTATTAAAGAATAATACAACCTTAAAGTCAGGTGGTACAGATGAATAATGCATCAGTTCTAAAAGATGAATTCTTAAAATAGTGAAAAAGAAGAGTGGAAAAAATTCTTTAAGCCTCTTTGCTGTCATGAAAATTTGCAATAGAAAAAATTATCAAAATTAATTTCTGGAAATAGTCTTTTTCTAACCATTTCTAAAAGATTATTTCTAAAATAATGGTGCTTGATCAAATTAAAAAAAAAGTTGATGGACTCTCTGTTTTGGGAGAACAGGAAAACTGCAATAAATTACTCTGCAAGAGAGCATGATGGAAGGGGACCATACGTAGGGAGAGATCAGAAAGGTTCTTGCCTCTCTGAAGCACAAACCTAGACTCATTCTGCCAGACAATTTCCCCTGTACAAGAGGACATCAAAAAGTAAATGCTTTTTTAATGTGCAGCTCTGTTTTCAATTATACAGGAAAAGTGCATTTCCAAAGCCCATTTATCTTGAATATGACATTGTCGCCCTGTGTTGTTGGTTGCAGGGATGCAAAGAAAATATTGATAAGAAACCAATGTAAAGTTTGTTTTTCTTGGTTTAGGAACTTCAGATAAATAAAGTGAAGTGCAGAGGGAGAAAAAAACTTGTATGACTGTGCGCAATGAAACTGAATAAGTTAAACTTTATCAAAGCAAACTCACTTAATTAACTCCTCACCTGGTTCTTAGTTAATCTGTGCAAAATCAAAACCTTTTTAAGTAAGATCAGAGTTTAGATTATGGATGAGTTGGAGCTGACCCAGAAATCTTAATAGAGCTATTTTGCCCCTACTGGAATTGGCTTACAGCATTGAAATTGTTATTAAAAATGCAAAAGAGAAAGGACATACAGACATTGTGTTTCCATTTCACCCAGGATAATGGAAGTCTTAACAATGGTGGTGCTTACTCTATAGATAGGTGATCGATGTGCTCAAGAGTGTGATTATCTAGACATTTTATGGTATTCCAGTTTGTGAAAAAGTACTCCAGATATTTTAGCTAATAAAATTGCATCTTTGAGATGACAGTCCTGATGTATTTCACATGGGCACACACGGACGCTATTTACACTCTATGAGTTGTTTTCAACAGATAACTGAAAAGAGTAGATAGAAGTATCTGCTAACTTAGCCACAAATGAAGCCTCCTTATGTTCTCCTAGGGACACTCTAAGGGGAGTTTTACAAAATTGTCCTCCTCCAGGGAAGATATTTCTGGTCAGAAGTAGCAGTGCTTCTATAGTCCACCAGTCCAAGAACTATTATGAATAGGAAGCAGTGAAGAAAGAAGAATAGCAAATTAAGGATATTATGATTTAGATAACAGGATGGAGACCAAGACATGCAGACACTATCAGGGGGTGAAAAATCTCTTCTCTTATTCTTCTTGCCATGCTTACTTATTTATATAAAACAAAATATCCTTATTAAGAACATATTTCTAGTTCAAAATATCCTACAATTAATTTTATTGAAGTGCTAATGTGGGTGAAATCCTTCCCAGAAAAGGACTGAATTAAATGGGAACCTCCCACATCCCACATTAATTTTTTATTTGTGAGACTGTGGAAGAAAAAGGAGATGATATTCAGTCATAGGATGTGTGTGAATCTTCTGTTTTCTTCCCTCCTATTTAAAACCATCTGGTTAATTCAGGCAATTTCCCCACATTACACTGTTTTTCCAGGTGAAACAGGAATGAGTTTCTCAGATTTGCCAGGATGGCACTCCTAGGAAAGAGTATGTTTCTGAGACACTGGTCTTGCTTTGGAATAGTTGTTGCTTGAACCTGGTTTTCTCAGAAATTAGAAGAGATGATAATTACCCTTAATATTAAAACCAACCAGCCAACCAAACCAACAATAACTCCCCAAAATTCTCTTGCATACTTTCATTAATATTATATTAAAAGTCACAAACTTTATGTGCTGGAATGATAACACATTTCAAAACCTCACAAGAAAATATTCTCTATGCAATTCAGCCCTTTTCCTTAATCTGACAACTATTATAAATGAAAACAGCCAAGGAAAGGTTGAACCAATTGAACCAATCAGCTGGTGATCTGACTGGCATACAGTATCCACATCCCTGGTGTCTATTTACTCCTCTGTCCACGTTCCAGCACACCTGGCCATCACATGTAGCACACTGGTCATCAGCTCTGGCTGCAGAGCAGAAACACCAAGCAAAATAGGGGTCACCCAGACCTCTGTTACAGGGGAAACCCTGCACTTGACACTTTAGCAGAGCTGTGGAAGAGTGTCAACTGGTCCTTCTCCTTCCCAGCTTCTTGTCATCTCTACCTGCAGGTAGCACCACACCCATCCTGGTACCACCACTCAGCAGCTAATGGTAACAATCCCTGCAGGACCCAGAGCTCAGGACCCCTGACTGGATGATGTGCTGAAGGCCTCCTGGGCTCATTAGATTCTGTGAAGGCAGTGGGGTGGAAGAAAACTGAATTCCCTCACTGAATAAGCAGTGGGGATCATGGCCTTACTCTCTGCGTCTGTAGCATTGTGCGATAAATGATTGTCTCCTTGGCTCTGTCCCTGTGCAATATTACTGATACATCCAACACAGCCATGGCTTTGCCATGGTATCAACAGAGCAGGACAGCTGGATAAAACTTTTTCACTTCCAGCCCAGCAGGACACAATTCATGTCACAAAATCAATCAAACTGTAGAATCACAGAATCTCCTCAGCTGGGAGGGCACACAAGGATCATTGATGTCCAGTTCCCAGCCCTGCACAGGAATCTCCAAGAGTCACACCGTGTAGCTGAGAATGTTGTTCAAATACTATAACTCTGTTGGATCTGTGCTGTGACCACTTCCTTGAGGAGCCTGTTCTAGTGCCCAACCACCCTCTGTGTGAAGAACCTTTCCCCAGCACCCAACCTAAACCTCCCCTGGCACAGCTTCAGGCCATTCCCTCAGGTCCTGTCACTGGTCACCAGACAGAGAAGAGAGCAGTGCCTGCCCCTCTGTTTCCCCTCATGAGGAAGCTGCAGGCAATATGAAGCCTCCCCTCAGTCTCCTCCAAGTGACCTAAACCACTCCTAGTATGGTTTCTCCCCTAGGTCCTTCACCTAGAGGCTTCTTCACAGCCCTCTTATAAATGCTTTGTAATAGTTTTATGTCTTTCCTAAAGGAAAGGCACCAAAGCTCATCAGAGCTCTCACATCTGCGTTATGGTTGGAACCCTTAACCTACAATAGCAGCATCTGATTCTCATCTTTTTGACTCAAATAAATGCTCAGCCTAAATGTAAAATCTATAAATCTCAAGGAGATTTAGACAATGTTTATGCAAAAACAGTGCAGAGAAAAAAGCACTGCTCTTTCATCTTGTCTTTTCTTTTATAATCCTAAGATCTATCAGATTGTAATGCAGACTCAGCTCTTCTCTGTTGTTTATTTTTAATGTAAAGATTTTTAGCTGCTCTATACAGGGCAAACAAGCACCTGAAATTGTAAATTTATTTTGCTTTCATACTTCTTACAAGCTAAATTTGGGAAACAAACAAGGTCCTTAAAATTCTGGCCTGGGATATCTTGTGTATTTTAGTAAGGAATTAATTCATCATAGAAACAATACTACAGCAGAAATAACATTAAAATCAGACACACTATAAAAAGTGCATTTCAGATCTTCTCTACCTGTAGGTTTTCCTAACAGAAAATGCATTTCCCATGTCTTGCATCTGTATGGACCACCTGAGATACCCTGGACTGGCAAGCATTCTACCTCCTTCTGGAAACAATACCAAAATTCACCACTGATGGGCAGCTGGCTTCCTTTTCATTTCTGTCCCTAAAATGTCAATCCTGACCCTTGACTGAGTATTCCAGGACTCTGACCCAGACGGTTTTCGTGAAACCATGAACTCTTAGTAGGACAGTGAAAAAAGATTGGTAAATGTACAGGTGTGCTCAGAAAACTTTGGGGAAATTTTTCTGAATGAGAGAAAGCATCTATTTGCTGTATCTGGGCAACAAAAAACTGTAATTGTGATAGAAAGACTGAAATAAAATTCCATGCATTTTAGAGGAACAATATTGGTGAGCGAGTACGGGAGGGGACAACTGATATTATATGGAACATAAGTAAATAAGAACACTAAGATCTCTCACATGCAGGAAATCTTTCATTTTTACTCACATCTGGTGAAACACTTCTTTACCACGGATAATTTTTTTCTAATTGTATTTTCTTTCCCCTCACTGTTCCTTGACTATATAAAGGTAAGATCAAGGTAATAATGAGAGAGCATGTATGCAAAGAGGAGTCAGAAATCCTGAAAACATTGCAAGACTCAAAGTCTGAGTGGATCAAAGCCAGCATACCTGCAACCTCCTCCTTTAATTTTATGCAAATAAATTCAGATCCATGCAAATTGATGAATTTTTAATATGTGTCCCTTTGCTCTGCAATGTAACAGATGTGTAAATCATGGAGTACAGAAATTTCTCACAAGCTACTATCAGAGTGTTGAAAGAATCTAAAATGTGTTTGCTTGTTAAAGAGCAGTTCAATAATAAGAAACTTTCAGGTAACTGAAAAATGCGCTCTCAGTGGAGAGTTTTTCTTCTTCTCATCCCCATATCTCTGCTTTTCTCCTTATGCCTTTGCTGTTTCAAATCCCACTTTAATATATATTTTTCCACCACACTTCCTAGAGATTATCCACTATAAATTGAATATCTACCATGCACCCTACATTTTGACACCTTGTTGAACAGCCTTTTGCCATTCCACAGGAAATTTGTGTGCTTGTATTATATCACCCAATTCAAACCAAGTCTCTCTCTTGGGGGACAGTATGTTTTTGACACACGGTCAACACTCAAAAAATAATACATTTTTCCCTTCCATCCTTTAAGGTTTGCCTGTAGCAATTTACAGGCAAGTCCCTAAAGAAGCCCTCAAGAGCCATAACAAATAAAAATCCTGTTTCAACAATGCATTTGAACAATACCTTGCCTTAGATATCTTCAAGGCAACAAACAAAAGATTTCTGGAGGGTACGGATTGTAATCCATATAGATATAAAACCAAGACAATTTCAGCTTATGGTATCCTTGGCAAAGAAGGCTGTTTATTTTCACAAATCTTTGCAGGCACATTTCCATATTTCACAGGGGAGGAAAAGGACAGATCTACCATTGCAGAGCAGCTTTCAGTAGAGGAAATTAATCTCTTAAATGTGTTACTAGTAGAGTCAGATAAGCAATTTCATTATTGAGACAAGTATTTCCTTATATTTTATGCCTCAATATCTCTTGGAAATTATATGTTTTCCCTTAATGTATTTATGTGCAAATGTCCAAATGAATTACCATCCAGTGTTATTCATTATTTGTTGTATACCCCTTGGTCATTTTGTTTTAAAAATCTCACTGAAAAGCCAACACCTTTTAGCACTGAGAATGACTTTTTTGGCTATAGACATGGGAAAAGAAGAAAAAAATCATGTGAGAGAGCCAAGGAAGTGGGATGATGGCATTTTCTTTTCCCTTTCCTTTTCTTCATTTCAAGGAATGATTTTGGAGCACTGATCCATAAACAAGTGAGACAGCACGATGGAGGCCAACCTCAGGCAGAGGGAAGGAGGAGTGAAAAGAGAGAACCGGTTTTGGCTCCCAGTGGTGTGAAAAGAAGAGATGAAATGAGGATATACTGGTTAAAGAAGTCATACCACATCCTGTAATGTAGATCATTCATTCATTCAAGTTCCTGTTCCTCCCTCTGGAATCCAACACCAAACAGAAGCCTTGATTGTCTGGCTGTTTGACTACAGAATTTTCTCTGAGAAAGGGGAAGGTAGGATCCGCTCTGTGTAGTACTTTCCTATAACTTAGGTAAAAAATTAAAATTTTCAGACAGCCTCCAAGACAGCAGGTCAAATTAATTTGTCTTCAGCTTACCATGATTCAGGCAACACAGTAGTTTATTCTTTTCTTTAGATTAACTTCTCTAGTCTTCAGAGAATGCAGCCTTCTTGCTGCTCTTAGGCTAAAGATATTCTAAAGAAAGGACATTAAGAGTGTGATAATGATGATGTGTGCAAAAATGTCCTGATCTAATATTAATAATTTAATATTTTAAATGGGACTCAGACAACTTCTAAAATAGCAATAAACAATGTAAAAATTAATCCTCAAGTGCATTTTCCACCAAAGGGATTACATTTTTCTTCCTCGTGTTACAGTTCAGAAAGCTTGATGACAATTGCTAATAAATAAGGACCAATAAATTATTACCAACATGTTTTTTTACCATTTTGAGTACAGACTAATTTCTTGAAGTACACCTCTGAGGCCTGCAAATTTCAAGGCACTACTTTGTATATCTTTCCCACAAGTACCACACCATATAGCCTAAATAGTGTCTGCTGTGTACATGAACAGCAAATCCCAGTGCTTTCTGCACCTCCTAAATGTTCCTATCCTCCTTTTTCCCAGCTATTGCATGTGCTAATGTTACATAACCACTAAGTTTTGTTGGCTTCAATAATTATCTTGTTTTTCTCTCTGAATATACGACACATACTTTCCTAGATATACAAAACTAGCAGTAAACTGGAGGTAAATATACCAGGAATTTTCACATGAAAAACAAGGGTTGCTTTTTTCTGGCTAATGTATTTCCCTGTTACTCAGTCAGCGCTGTTTGAGTATACAGAAGACACATCAGTTGTTATTCACATGAATCACCTCCTTGGTGTCAAGGGATTTCAGTCAATTTTAAATTTCTTTCAGTCAATCAACAGAAACGGTGCATGAAAATGTTCAGATGATTAATGTGGATTAATCCCTAGTTCCTAAAGCTTATACAATGCATTCAAAGTAGTAAAAATAAAAAAACCCCTGCTTTCTCTCTCTGTATCAGGTAACTGTCCTTTGGCATTGGGTTCCAGAAGGCTTTTTTCAGGAGGGTCATGAGATTTGGTGCAGATCTGGATTTATTGTAGGGTGTGAATAGAGCAGAACACCCCTCACGTCTCAAAAATAACATTGACAAATGCATTAATGCATCAATATCAAGTGAAGCAGTCTAAACTATACTATAGCTCCCTTGGAGCACAGTCACTATGAGGGAGAACAGGGATGGATAGTGGAATATGCCAAAGTTTTGTGGCAGGATGTGAAGAATTTGCATGCTGCCAGTGAGAAGAGTACCAGGAAAAAGTTTAGGAAAGGAAAAATAAGGGAAACTTTGTACAATTTCTCTTACTTTCACAATGTGGTGCTGTGCCAAGAATTCCAGCTATTCATTTTATTTAACGACTGTATGTGTAAAAATCAGCATATTCACATATTCAACAAAGAATTGGACTGGAAAACCCCCAAAAAACCTAATGACAGCAATAACTGAAATACAGTAATCCCAAATGCTGAGAAGCAACCAACTTGCAAGTATTCAAGGTTTCTCTGGAGTGCTCTGTTTTCGTCTTTGTCTTTTTTCAGGGATGCCTGGTTGCTTCTCAGCATTTAAGGGGTTTTCTCTGAGTCCAATGTTTCCATTTGCAAAATAAGAATTAGGCTACCCTACAGCTACTGTAAGACATATAGAGCAGGAAAAGGAATGCCAGTTTGGAGGTTACTAACCGGGTGCAGCTGTGGGGCTTAAATATCCTCAGGTCTCCCCTCTATAGGTCCAGCAGCCAGGGCTCAGTTCCTGCCACCCTTACATTCAATTCAAAGAAGCAGTAATCTAACCCAGCTTTGGTAGAAGCCTGAGCAATTTTGACACAGCGATTTTGATTCTGTGTTCCTTTTTAAAATAGTGTTTGTATCATATAATCTAAGATGATAAGATTTGGAGTAGTTCAACTAGAAGAAATTTAAACTAAGTATCAGCCATCACTTCTGTTGTATGTTCTGGAGAAGAGCTTTTTTTCTGGCAATTTAACTTGTTGAGTATCGTATAAAAGCAACTTCTTTTCACTTCACATTTTACAAGCCTACAAGAAATTAAGATTATGTTAAGGCCATCTGTTTATTTAAGAGAAAATTTAATGATGCAAAAAAAATTTAAATAAAAAATCTTTCCTAGGTAAAAATACCAAAAGTAATAAATTAGTTTGGTACACCTGGACTCATAAAAATATTGTATATTTGTGAAAAATTTTCACAGGAGATCATCTTGACAAAATAAATGATACACAGATAACTTCTCAAAGAAAACTATGTTTGAGCATCCTATAAGTTTCCTAGTTCTTCCATTACAGGTGAAGAAGATGGAGAATTTTGCACAGACAATGACACATCTATCTTGCTACCAAATAGCAAAGAGACAATAACTTTCACTAAATAGAAAACAGAGCTGTGTAATTCACAGAAAATCATAACAGCACTGTATTAAGTCTGCCTTGGAAATTCTAAGTTAAGAACCTGGCTTTTCTTCCAAGCAGAAAACAAGCTCAGAGGTATATACAGACACACCTGAGTTAATGATCTCTTGTCAATGCAGACAAGAGGCACTTGTAGAGCACAATTGATCCTTTTAATCATTTCCTTTCAGCTAAAAATGCTGTCCTTAAAAAACTGTCTTTGGAAGTACTGGTTTGTCTTTCTGTGGACACCAGACTGCTCATGGGATGCTAGTTTCCATACAAATGTCATGTGAAAAAGGTCCCTAATTCTGGTGTTTCATCATGAGTTTTGTTTGTTTCATTTTGTTGTTGTTGATTTTTTGGTTTTGGGTTTTTTTTTTTCTCTCAGAGTTTTAACTCTTAGTATATAATCTGTCCTTCTGAAGATATTTACCAATAGCTGTTAGGAATATAGGAGCCCAGACTGAAGCCAGCACACACAGTATGCTGCTAGTCAGCTAGCAATCTCTTTATCCATTCCTTAACTTCAAGTTTCTGCCTTGTCACTGGGACTTTTGTCACATTGTTCTTCTCTCCTGAAGAACAAGTGGAATAGCAGCACCTTCTAGTGGCTGTGAGCATCTAGTAAGGAACTGAAGGTCATTTCATTAGTTCCTAGACTTGCTTGTGCCATTTTTTTCAGTCTCATACATGACACCATCTCCCTGATTCCTGGATATCTCCTTTTTTATCTTTAATTCTGAGATTTTCTGATATTTCTTTCTTTTCCGCTACCATGACTGAAGGTCAAAATTTTATTCTGTCTCCAAGAGCTGGCATTTTGGATCTTCTCATTCTGGGTCTGTCTGCAAGTCTTCAGAGACGCCTCTTCACCCCATCAAGCTTTGTAATGCACATATGGACTGGCAGCTGTATCTCTAGACCTCTGACTCAACATCTCCTCTCCTCTCCTCTCCTCTCCTCTCCTCTCCTCTCCTCTCCTCTCCTCTCCTCTCCTC
>JAHLSL010000023.1:14581416-14596774 GCA_025920805.1 Petroica traversi
CTTCTTCTTCTTCTTCTTCTTCTTCTTCTTCTTCTTCTTCTTCTTCTTCTTCTTCTTCTTCTTCTTCTTCTTCTTCTTCTTCTTCTTCTATCTTCTTCTTCTATCTTCTTCTTCTATCTTCTTCTTCTTCTTCTATCTTCTTCTATCTTCTTCTTCTATCTTCTTCATCTTCTGTGTTTTCTATGCCTCTCTCAGAAGATCATAGAAGTAATATCTAATGTGAATTATTCAGTCTGTACTCAGGATGATGCTAGCCATCTGACAGGATTCCCAGCACATTCCTGTTAAAGTGCAATGTAAGAAAAGCAATCTGTGCTGGAATTCCAGTTCAGTTGATCAGTTAGGAGAAACTTGCATTTTTCAAGTCTTTCTTCATCTGACAATTGTGTAGTATCTCCCCAATTTCACCTTGTTCAAAGAACATTGTTTAATGAGTAATACATTTGTAGTACAGCTGTGCCCCAAAAACACTTCAGCATTTTTTGGCATAGGAATTTGAGTCCTGAAAATCTCACTCCTTTTTGTTTGGAAATGACTTTTTTTCTGTCATTTCTGCTGAAGCCCCACTGCACATTTTGTGGAATGTATCCTCACCAGTGTGCTGTTATCTTGTCCAGAATTCACCCCTTCTAGAATTTGCATAAGCCCATCTCAGCTGTGATCTACCACCATAATAATGAACAAAAAAGAAAAAGTTCAAGGGCAAGATAAATTTTCCAGAGATGAATATGAACATCAGTAAAGGAACACTGTCTTGTATCATGCAGTCGTATTCTCCCTTTTCTTATTCTTCTTGGTATCCCATGCGACCTTTAGAAATGTGTTGTTTGCTCTAGTTTGACCCTTCAACTTCCAGCCTCTTTTCAACCATTCTGCCCTATGGTCTCTGCATTTTGGCTGGAGTTCTGTGCATTAGGTCATGCTTCTTGGCACAGACCACAAACTGGGCAATCTGAGTTTTCTTGAGGAAAGAAGATCATTGCTCATCTAAATTGTACTGTTTCCATCCTTAGTATTAGAAAACTAATGACATTATTAGCATCCAATTCCCACATGGGCAGAGACAGTTTTATTTCACCTGACCCATCAAATATAGAAGGGTGTTAAATGCTGCTTTGAATTTTTCCAATAATATTGATCCTTCAGCATCCTTCAGCAGCTGCCTCCATTATCTAACCATTCTTAGGCTTGCAAAAATTTCTTAATATTGAAACTGTCTTTTTTCCTCATAGAAAGTAAGCCAATTATTTCTTATTCTGCTCTATTTGACTTGAAAGTAAGGTGAGCAGTGTCTGTATTCACAGTGTACTTACAAATGCCTTCTTTTCCTACTGATCTCTTTTTATCTATTCTTCTGGATTACAAAGATTTCTCCTTCCTCCTTCTCTCCCTGAATGTTGATAAAACACAACATATTCAAAGCCAGCCTGTCATTCTGTGAATGATTTCCTGAATATCAACTTTCCTTTCCCCAATTTTAAAGCTACTAGGCAAGCAGAGTTCACTGTGAAGAGCAACAGGAAAGAAAGAGGATGTTTAGGTTCTTACTAAAAAAGGTGGAATCACATCTATGATGTGTAAACCTTCCTGTTTCTAAAATAACTTTTCTAGCAAGATAAAAAATGAAACAGCCTTATATTTGATAAAATTAAATCTTAAGCAATGCAGGATTTTGTTAGGAATTTTCCACAAGGATCACTGAACTCTTAAATATATTTATTCAATTTTGTGGAATGTCTCACATGATGTTTTCTGCTGAATGTGTTTTACATACATGAGGCAATAACATTTATCTCTAAAGTCTTGTGTGATTTTAGTAGCAGAAGGTGCCAGAGTGATACTTGGTAAATTAAATTCAATTTATCTATAATGCAGCAGCAGCAAAGATAACTTACAGATACTGTCCCATCACCATGACTCAGTCCTGATCTGTGGGAACAGAGAAGCTCTGCTTGCCTTCTTGGCCCATACAGTTGCTGTCCTCACTGCAATTTGTCAGATAATGAAAATCCAGCATGTTACTGTTGCAAGGAATAAATCCAAACTGAGAGCTACCAAGCTCGTTACATGTCCAGGATGATAAATTGTAAAATAAGAAAAATTTTTCTCCTCTCGGTGAAGCAGGTATGGTTGAGGCAGATGAACTGCATGTGCAAAGATGCATCTCAGAACAGAAGCAATTTGAATTATTTGGTTCTTTCCTGTTAACCTGACCAGTCACGTAGGTGGTGGCAGGTCTATGTAGTGGCCTCCTAGACTGCAATTAAAATTCATGGTGATTTATGGTGTGAACATTCTTTTCAGCACTGTTTGGGACCTTGGGTTTTTACTTCTTCCTTTCTTTTTCTTTATCCCTCTGGAAACAGCAGAGTAGGAAGCTCACACAATTCTCAGATCTTGTCTGTAGCTTCACTCAGGATTCTTCTTATTCTAGAAGCATCAAACAAATCTTATCAACCTCCCTTTCTCCTCATCAGAAAATACTCTACTGTTTCACTCATCTGCACTTTGTCCTCCCCAAAGAAACTGTGATTGATGTTTTCTATCAGTACATGCTAAGCTACCTCCTAGGGTAATTTATTTTCTTCATAAAAGTTAAGAGCTGGTGGTTTGCTACTGCTTCCTTTGTTCTGCTAATCATCTTGATGAGTAGGCAGTCAAAAACAATTCTTTCTAAAAATGGGGAAAATGTAGAAAGCAGATACGCAGACCTGCAAATAGGGTGCTGGCAGACAATTTTTCTTTTTATTTTGCTTATGATGATCCAAGAGAACTGCATTGATCTAAGAAGGACACAAAGGCTTTGAACTTCATGGTACATCAGATTTGTGAACTTCTGTCCTCCTAGAAAATGATGAGTATCCTTGCTTAAATACTTCTTAATAGATTTGACCCACTTGGGAAAAAAAATGGAAGAAAAAAGTAGTAGGAAAAAGGTTGAATTTGTTGAGAAGGTTTAATAGTCAATGTAAAATTAATTTAGACGACTGATATTTGAAAAATATTAACAACTCTGTGGATGTGTTTCTAAGGAGGAGCTCAGTTTTGTCAGTGATTCATGAGGAGGACCTATTAAAAAATAAATTAAATAAAAGTAATTAAATTCTGGTTGGAAAATAGGAGAAATTTGCTAATCAAAAAACATTAGATTACAAAATAACAGTGATGGCTGTCACATTGGTAACATCTTAAAGTGGGGGGAAAGAAAAAGAAAAGAAAAAAAAAAAAGAAAGAAAAGGAATGTACTTCAGAAATTTCTAGGATTTTTTTATTATAGTTTGTATATTTTTTTGCCCCAGCTTTTCTCTTAGTGGTCTCATGAAGTACTTTTATGCAATTTACAAATGACCATGGGACCTGGAATTGCCTATGAATGGATGACAAAAAAGCAATAACAAAAAAACAAGGACACTTAAGTTAATATGGATCGCCTATATCTTTCCTTAATTAGTTCTGTAAATCCTGCTTGTACCAGAAGAGCCATTCAGAACCATTTCAGAACTGTTTACTGGCAATGCAGATACAAGAAGTAGAATGGGAAGGGCTGTTCTTACTTTCAGGAAAGAGTTATATCAAATGTCATATAAAAACAGCTTTCATCATTTAATAATGAAGTTTAGATTTATTAGAATCGTTATTTGTAGAATTTTGTGTGCATGTAGATTATGATTAGTCATAAATCTGATATATTTTCAGGTTGCATAAGATAAGATTTCCTTCCTCTGGCAATGTACACTAGATGAGGATTTTGAAACAAGTCTGCCCTTGATCAGGAGTTCAGAGGGTGAAAAGGTTATTTCCAGTTTAAATTTTCCGGTGATTCCATGAAAGGTTGATCAATTTTTCAATGGAAACTTGGATATGAATACAATTATGTGTGTGCGGGTAGGTTTGAGTGTGTGGGTGTGGGTGTTTGTTTGCTTGCTTGCTTTAACACACACATGACTCTGTTCAGAGGTAATGAGCAGGTACCACTCCTTATGTGGTGTCAGGTATCTCCTCAGTGCTTCTGAAAAATGACTTTGAGATTTGCAGAGTGTGCAGATGGAATTCAGATAGTGATACATATTTTGCAGACTGTCTCCTCTCTATAGAGAATAGTAACCAGTTGCATGCACTTTGTGCATTCTGTATTGTAATGGTGGCTCAAGAGAAAAGACTTCTGTGATATTTTTTAAGGATGCAATCCATCCTGAAATTAAACCAGGATTTAAATTCACTTTTTTTTTTTCCTAAAGATTACATTGTTTTCTGTCACCAACATTCTTCCAGATATATTGTACCAGTCATTGAATGTACAAATAAGGTGTGAAAGGCAACCCCCCCCCATATTTTCAGTGTCTCCTTGATCTCCTCATCCTAGAGTTAGATCAAATTCACCAGAACTGAAAGTCATTACGAGAAATAAAACAACTTGCATGGGTCTGCCTGTCCTATATTTCCTAGGAATATATCAGAAGGATGTAAACAGTATTTTCTAACCACTTAAGGCTTACAAATTCTGTCTCATAAATGCTTCATAAATAATTAATTTAAAAATCTGCTGTTCTCTACAAGCACTGTAGAAATAAATGTCCTTCATTCTGAAAGCAAAATATTTTCTTATGCTTTAAACAGTAATTCTTTGAAACAGCACAATGCTGAACTATATAAAATTGTTATTTAGAGATCAATAGGAAGCATGTGCCCTGTAAAAAAGGGTTTACCCTTTAGTAAGCCAGTTTCTACACCTAAAATGTGCAGTTGGATACTTCTCTAAATTTAAGTCAGCAGTTTCTTCTATCTTGTTTGCCCATCAAAATAAACTAGAAATGCAATCCACTGTCCATAGAATTTAATCTTCACCTCGTTATGCCCAGACTATGACTAAAATTAAAGCTCAGCGTTGGCATTTCTGTTAGCAATTTTTAAATTGTTTTACAAGAAATATATATGCAGCTGTTCTGTTCAGTTAAAAAATAAAATATAGTGGAATTTGATTCATTGGTGTTTCAGCTTGTTGTTTCAGTTATTCAGTTCATCCAGACCAGATAGCTGTGATATTGTATCATTTCCTAGCAGCTGACTGAAAGAGAACGTAAAGGAATTTAAAACAACATGTGTGAGTCTATGCATTTAGCTACAGATGTGTGTATAGCGCTTTTTCTCAACTTGCAATCACTCCAAGTAATTTTAAGGACACTGAATACTGGGTTAGCCAATATTCTGCCATAGGGATTGTTGCCAAAAAACCAGTATGTCCTTGCTTAAATAAAGAAAAAGTCTTCAAAACTTTCCAGACCTAGAAGTGATAGGGCCTTTTTGTTTTCCAAATTATGTTTTAGTTAAATATCACTTCTTTTTGAAAAGGTTCTTTAGTGTGAGAAAGACTGGTTTATATGTGGGTATGAGTAATCTAGACCAAGCTGAGGAAAGGACAAAGCTGATGAAATTCCAGATTGGCCAGGGACTGAACAACAGATGGAACACAAAAGACAAAAAGATATGTTTTTTCCATGGTGTGCCTTTATTTTTTATCTAATATGCAAGCTTAATTCCAAATAATCCCAAACCAGAAAATTACAGTCAAAAAGTACACAGAGTGACAAAAGATATGAAGCAACTTCAATTCAAGCACCAAGCACTTCAATTCAAGTCCACAGGAGGAGGGACATTCACAATCTAGAAGACAATGCATAGACTAGGAAAGATAAGGACAGGTTGATTATACCATCCTTACCACAAGAATTCAGAAGCATTAGGTGAAGCCAGTAGGTGATGGATTGAAATGAAGTGAGAAGGTACATTTATTATATGGTGCATGTTTTCCTTATGGGCCTCTTTGTTGTATGACCTGGACTGAAACTTCTGTGTGAGACTAAGAAGCAAATAGAGAAAGCAAAGACACGAATTCATCAAAAACTGCTAAATGCAGACATCCCTGAATGTCACCTGTGAACCGTTAGCCCTTGGAGGAAAGAATAGAGCTCAGATTAATTCCCACTGTGTCACTATCAGTATTACTTTATCCTGCCCCTTCCTGTGTTCCTCCTCCACTTGTCACTGCTGGAAAAAGAGTGCCAGCCTTGGCAGTCCTAACTAGACATTCAATCTCATCCAGTACAGCATTTCTTGTGTTCTTACTCATGGAATATATGGTTGTTTTCTAAATGTATTGGTGCATTTCAAACCAAAAAAGTTAATTTTAATGGACAGGAAACAAGCTGATCCATGAACTGCAAATTGGTGCATCCAGGGTCCCTATGAGCTTGCATCCTTTTTCTTGTCTGCCTCTGGGATGAAATAGGAGACCAAAGATGTTTAAATACATATGAGTGCTCATGCAGTAGGTGTAAATTAATTTGGCCTCTGGTCCTTCAAAGTAAATGAAAAGTGATGAATCAGCCCATGCAACCTGTAAGGACTCTTTCCATTACCAACATCAACCTAATGCAATGTTACAGTTTTTATACCTTGCACCTTCTGTTAAATTTGTTTGAAATGGTCCTATTACTGCATAAGTGATTAGTGAGGTAACAAATAAATAGACAAATGAGGAGTAAACAAAAGGACAGAGATCTTGACTCTGCAAGCTTTATTCCTTTTGTTCTGACACTTCAGAACTTGCTGTGAAATGGAATTTCATTACTGATATAGTAGGAGCTACATTACATTCAGTCCCTGAATTACTATGCCTTTTAGATGCTAAGGAGAGTTGTAGAGAACAAAGTTAGCTGCCTCATTTGTCATGTCTTTCTTCCATTACAACCTGTTTGCTGCTACCCATCTGTCATCCACTCGAAAAAGAAACTCCTTAGTCTCTTAAATCTGCCCTGAAACATCAAAAATGAGAACTCCAAGAACAAGAAGAAATCTACAATTCTGTATAATCTGGGATGTCAAAGAGTCTGGAAATTCCAGACTCAAGGTGTGTTCCCTTCCAAGGCCTGAATTTCCTCTCCCGGTCATAAACCTCCCTTTCTTCCCAAAATAATAGAAGAGCTACTGATATCAGATGACAAAATAATTATCTCTGGAAGGCTGGTGAGGAAGAGACACCTATATCAGTGAAAGGTAAGGCTGGTTCTGGTTTTATGAAAAAGACCTTCCTGTAGAAAGCAAGTAGTCTGTAAGCTGCTGTGCTTCTCTGAAATAGTGCCATGTGAGTTCATTAATGTCTACCTGTCACCTCCATATTAGACTTCAAAACATTTCTCCTACTAGCACAGGGAAGTGGTTGTGAGTGAGGGATCTGTCAAACTGCAGCACAACAAGCCATTCATCCTGTAGGAGTCAGACAATGAGAGTCTCCTCCTTCAGGGGATATCACTTAAACTGTGTGTAAGCAAAACCCACTTACCATAGAATCACAGAATATGCTGGGTTGGAAGGCCACAAGGATCCACAAGGCCACAAGGACCCACAAAGATCATCGAAGTCCAACTCCTGGCCCTGCACAGGGCCATTCCCAAGAGTCACAACACGTGCCTGAGGGTATTGCCGAATGCTTCTTGAACTCTTGCATCCTGACTCTTGCTATACGTGGAACCACCAGCAGACACTTCATAAGGACACAGTATGAACAGCAGCAGATTTTCTGACTCAAGAAATGTTAGGGGCATTTTTTTTCCTTTCCCCTCTCCCTTCCTTTTGTTTTTTTTAATATCCTTTTCATATTAATTCAGCATTTATCTGCCTGACAAGGCCCTGGTCCCAAGTACTGTACAAAGATTCTGTCCTGAGTATCTGAAATACATTAGCTAAAGAGGAGATTTTAGTAAATTACGATTTACAAGTGACAGCTTTAACATCCCTACTATGGACATCATGCCAGTGCACATATACACACAGTCATGCACATATCTATTCCTTTGGAAAATAACCTCAGCCTACACTGCGACCACAACAGTAGAAAATAAAGCTGCTGTGCTTAAGCAATAACCCTACAATTAATGCAGCAGGGAGCAGATCCAGCATCATCTGTCATCTGTGAAGAGTTAAAAGTGGAAGAACATTTGCCATAACTAAAGTACTGTTGAGCTCCTCTCATCAAACCACAGCAATTTCCTTTTAAAGGTTCACAGGCAAGGCAAAGTTACTATTTTCTCAGTTTTCATAATTTTTTTTTTCTCCCAAACAACATAGCATTTAAGCTGTAGTGTAAATAAATACGAATATAGTGAAAAACCTTTGTAGCATGTTTTAGCTCTCTTGTTTCTACAGAGCTATCACTACCAGCTGAAATACCTCACCTCAGAAGGTGAAATTGTTTCATGAGATAACATTTTCCCTTCAGCCCCATGAAGGCCCAGTGGGCATATTTCTGGATGCACTTGAAAGCAGCAGAACCAGCTGTGCACCTCCATATGTGAAAGGTCTGATCAGAGCAGCCTCATTTTAAAATCAACAGAATTGACAGAAAGATTGTTTTGTTACATAGAGCCATTCACAGCTCCAGTACAGTTTGATGCCAAATTTTTAAATGCTTTAATAAGTCAAGTCGGGTAGGAGTCAGAGCATGATGTAGCTGTGTGGCTTTGCTTGAGAGCCTGACATCCCCAATCAGCCATAAATTAATTTTCACAAAGGGTAGAGGAAGATATTCAGAAAGGAGAAATGTTCCCTGATACTGTCAATCTTATCAGTGTGATATTGCATTGACATTCTAACCATTAGCTTTGAACCTGGTGAAATGATTACAAATTAAGTAATAGGATAAAATTAATAAAAGATAAATTTTGGGACACAGAGATGAAAATGAGTGAGGTTTGCATGGCAGGAGCAATCTCAAAGACAACTGCAGGAAATCTGATTTCCAGGACTACAAAGACAAAGAGCTAGTGAATATCCTGAGATTTACTCCTTGATGTAGCAGGTATTTGGCTCCAGCTTTGTAATTTGCACACTATTGTTTTTAGAATGAGGTTAGAATATTTTAGCAAAACTTCCTCTGCTTCTTCTTTTTTTTTTCTTTTTTTTTTTTTTCTTAAAGGGCTGATTAATATAAACCATTTTTTTTTTCTTTAGAAATGCAACATTTTTTATGAAACATTTCCAGAATTGTTTCTCATGACTAGGAGAGAATCACAGGTAAATATCTGAAATGGTCTCCTCAGCACAGGAAATCTGTCTGTGATGAAGCAAGACTTCTACATAGAAAGAAATTAGTGAGACTAGGGAAAAAATATGTGAAAGGGGGAGCCTGCATCTGTCGCCTCCCCACTTAGGGGGATGATCCCACTGGGATCAAAGATCTGGGTCTTTTTTTGACTTTTATGCTTTTTGTAAAGGTGAAGCATTGATACTTCTAACCATCCAAGAGAGACTCAGGTTAAGCACCTTGAGAACATTTTTGACAAAAGGGAGATATGACTGTACTTCAAGACTTGGATTTAGACAGTCCTGAGCTATAGGGAGTTTAAATAGTGTGCTGGCACATAAATACTGCATAGATCCTTCAAAAACACTGCAGTCTCTGGTGGTTTGAAATCAATTGTTTAGTTTTATGGACAGAAACAATCACTAATTAATTACACTATTTGTCCCTCACCAAATTTAGCTGGTCTGTTAATGGTGCAGAATCAATACAACCTATACAGCAAATTAACTCTATTTTGTGCATTAGTTGCCCACATTTTCTAAAAGCAGGGTAGCAGTAACTTGTTTACTTCTCAAGGAAATAATAGAAGCAGGCATTTCTTATAAAACTGCAACTCAAACACCCCCCAGTGAATGTGGGTGTGCTTATGAAATTCTAAAAATATTAATCTTCCCAGAAAGTATGGGACATTGTCAGTGATTCTACTTTACACAAAGACACGCTCATTGCTCCATGGTAGCATCTGGTACCTTACAGAACAGAGCCCATCTGCTTGTGAATCATGCCCTGCTGGTGGTTTGGGAAAGTTTAATTTCTTGCTTAAGCTTACAAAAGTGCAAAAGCCCCAGGGATAGCTGGGAGATCCATGGTCTGATACAGAAGGACCAGGCTCAGGAATACATCCCGTCTAAGCCCTATCTCTAATTCAGCTAGAAGATGGCTGGGAACATGTTTTTTAGGGTCCACACATCAGCTGGGAACCCTTCAGGGACAACAAAGAAAGGACACAAGGTCTCAGGGGCTCACTAAAAGGTGCCCCAGACATTCAGTCTAACTATGGATTTAATGACCAGTCCTTCTGGGTTCATTGTTGTTTCTTAAATATTGTGTTGCTCTGACACCCTTAAAGTCAGAATGCCTTGCAATGGCAACGTCTGTACCAATACAAGGTATTTGTGGGGCACCTCCAGACAGAAATTCAGTCATTCATCTCAGCAATTTGCCTTTGTAAGTCTTGAAAACCTGCGACTTCACCTGAATGTCCCTCCAATGGATTTGGGCATCCAACTTTCTTGTGTGACCCTTTTCTTCCTTAAGTTCCTTCCAGATTTTATATAGCTCCTACTTATGAGATTCCATCCAGTTCAAGTTCATAGGGATGAACTTCTTCCATAACTTCAAATTTAAAAGTGCTATGGATAATGTAACCTGACAGATATCATTCGGATATGTATTTTATGGAACCAAATAAATGTTTGCACTTTGTCCACCTTTAGCATTACTGAAGATATGAACCTTCACAATCCTGAACTGTAACTGCAAGTATAAATAATTTGTGCATCCATAAAGAGAGTTTTTGTAACAAAAATAGGTTTTATAGTGTAACTCTATTATGTACAGGCTATTTACAATTGAGACCATAGGGTCAATAAATATTTAGGATTTTTTATGAACATCTCTTCAGCTAGTGCAGAAGAAAGTTAATGTTTTTGTTGCCTTAATCTATAGTAGTAGTAGTAGTAGTAATAATAATAATAATAATAATAATAATAATAATAATAAATAAAATTATTATTTCAGTGAGTTTCTAGAAGAAAATTATGTTTTTCCTTTAATACTGCTGCAGAGAAAGTCAAGATAAAAGAAATTTCCTGCTTTAGCACAGGCCTTTAAAAATATGTGCTGCTTTTCAACCTGTTCCATGTGTCATTAAAGCTCCTTCTGCCACTTGTTGTTGTTTACACAGTTGCAATTCTACACAACTTGAGTCACAAAAGAGAAGATACAAAAGAGAAGATTCAGTAAGTTAGGGGAAAAAATTAAGTCCAATCCATCCCCAGCTGAATGGCACTTCTGCGTGTGTGCGTGTGTGCGTGTGTGTGTGTGTGTGTGTGCGTGTGTGTGTGTGTGTGCGCACATTCTTAGTGTGGCTTTTTTTCATGACTCTTATCAAAGAGTAGAGAGCACTACTTCTGCCACAATTGAATAGGAGCATGGGAAAACTCTGCCTTCTTCACTGGGATCTACAGTAATATAGAAAAAATCACAGAAGATAATTACCTTTCCAGAGCTTGTTTGTACTATAATGCATAACACTGTATGCACAGTGATTTTAAATTCAATTTTTAACTAGCATGCACAAAGCTGAGCATTTGCTTAATTATACTCTGCATGAGCCTTAACAGACAACAGACAGCTTTTTATCTTTTGCAGATGCTAGAGTACTGCCACTGGACCCACACAGCACACAAGCTCTGCCAGGAACACACAGGATGGACTTGACTTCCTTGTCACACAGAGGTATCTGAAATGCATCCAGGGCACCTGAGACACCTGCAAAGACCTGGCTGACAGGGCATCAGCATGGCCCATGTCTTGCTTCAGCAGCGCCTTCTGAAAGGCAATAAAATGATTGAACAGAGCTAAAGGAGGGTTGGGATGGGAATCAGACGGGGAATAAGTTAACTTAGGCTGTAAAGGTAGGTGCCTGTATATCAGACATGTTCCTGTGGTCTCACTGAGATCAGTTCAGCCCGTACAGGTTGCTGCCCAGCCTTCAATTGCTGCCTCTGAGGCTGTGTCTCCCTGAGATCCTGTACCCCATCTGCCAATTACCTACAGGTATCCTGCTTGTCTTTTGGTATTAGTAACCCTCTATGTTTAGGAGGGTTAACAATAGGGACAGTTTAGTTACCTCTTTGCACAGTCCCCATGTACTTACCTAAAGGTAGAACTCTGAGATCCAGCTGTGAATTCCTTATGCCTTTCACAAAGAAACCAGCTAGGCTTGCATGAAAAATATTCAGTGGATTCAAAAAAATATACTTTTTATTATATATGGTTCCTATAATATATGGCAAGTCTAGATGTGCAAATCCTTTTCGGTGATAGAAATCAGGGGAATGCCTTGCAATGTCAGTAAGCATGGAGTGAAGGCTTAGTATCAAAAATAATTTTGGGATCTCTCCTGCAAAGCATATAACATGTTTCATTAGAGGAAAGGCATTGCTAAGACTGAAAAGAGACTGCAGAGGATTATCAACATTATTTAGGGCTTTCAGCCTCTGAGTCATGAGGCAAGATTAGCGGCACAAAAAGAACAGAGATTTCACAGAACTCCATCCCATCTGGAAAACAGCGTAACGGAGTCATGTTGAGAAACGCTTTGATACTGTAACTAATTCAAAACCATGATGCCTTGATGTTGGCTTACATTTGGGAAAGTGCTTTTAGTAGAAGTTCTGCAAATCTTCAAGTACCACAGTTTATTCAGACAGAAAGAAGTCGGCATATTTTCAGTGAGGGAGAAATAACTGCAAGGAAAAAAATGCCCTCTATTTGTCCTTTAAACCTTTTGAATTCTATAAACCCAGGCTGGAGAGCTGACAGTTTTACAGGTAACAGGGGTTGTTTTTTTTCTGAAATAAAAGAAAGATTTGGTTCAGTTCTGGAAGATTCCTCTTCCAATAAATTTGTTTGCCAGCATTATTTCTTTCCTTTTGCTCCTGTAGACAGTGTTTCTGCAACAGTATTGGCAGAAGACACCTGATT
The DNA here is from genome assembly GCA_025920805.1 of Petroica traversi. Classification (NCBI taxonomy): domain Eukaryota; kingdom Metazoa; phylum Chordata; class Aves; order Passeriformes; family Petroicidae; genus Petroica; species Petroica traversi. The sequence continues at coordinate 14,594,267 of JAHLSL010000023.1, forward strand.
TCTCTTCTTTGGCTTCTGGTTTTTTTCTGTTTCTGGGAATCCTCTGCATAGGTGCAAGAAAAGACATAGACATAAGGAAGAAAAGGAAATGGAAAGAATCCAGAATAAAAGGGGACATGATATAAGAGGGAATGAAGTTTTCTTTAATTTCTCATTATTCTTTTTCTTTATCTCCATAGTGAAGAGTGATGCCCTAGAATGTCAAAGCTGGGTATTAGGAACTGTGCTGGAAGAAGCTAAGACATTAATTAGTATTTTCTCCTACTGTGGTTCTAATTGCCAAGCAAAGAGTGCATAGAGCCACCTAAAATCACAAATAGAGGAGTTGTACAAAAAAAGATTGCTGGAACCTGTTCATCTTTGTGCAATTCACTTTTCAAGTTTTACAAATTCTCACTTAACTGGTTAAGTTTACAAGGATTTTCTGTCAAAATTACCTTCATTGCCTTTTTCCTGTTTCTCTAATAATGGAGACTGGAGACCAAGTCAAGAAATAAAACAAACATTTACACAAGGGAGAAACTTTACAAATTGAGTGAGTCCTAAGGGACTCAAAAATAATTTCTTAGTTGTTGTAATTGGAGGGCTTAAGCTTATACATATGAAAGCAAAAGAATAGAGATATAAGGGGATTAAAAACTGTTAGATGCATTTTTGGAGATCGGGCAACACTGAACTCTTAGTCACTCCTAATATTTATTTTTTACTATTTTTTTCAGTATGTCTTTTCCTTTTCTTTTCTTTTCTTTTTTTTTTTTTTGGGTAATGAAAAAGTCCATTCAAGAATAAAGAAAGAAAAGGACTCAGGCTGAGGAGCAAAACTAAATAACATAGATGAGGGTGACATTGACAATTGGACAGCTGGCCCTTCTAAGGATCTAATGGAACATTTATAGGAGCCCAGCAAAGCTGCATGACATACTGACTTCTTTCTTGCTCTTTGCAAGCCATGAGGTTTTCTGGCAAAAGTCTTGGCTTGAGGAGTTTTGGTGCCATACCTGATCAGCTGTAGCCATCATTCTGTGTGCCCCTGTGTACTTCTGAGTTGCTGGGACAGCATGATTTCTCTTCTTGCACAGAAGATTTCCACAGAAAACCTAAAGGGAGGGATTCAGGTTAAAACATCCTAAAACCAAAACCCATGATCATGTATCTGAGTATAACACATTGCCCTAAGAGCTATGAATGTTACAAAAAGAACTCCTTCAGGACATAAATAGTTGCAAACATTTGTTCTAATGACGCATGTTTTTCAAAGCTTGACTTAAGGAAAGAGATTGCCAAGTTTATTTCAGAACATTTATGGATCAGAAGCAATTTTGAGGACTTTATTGAATATTGCATATTTATACTGCAAGATGAATTTATGCAGATTTCAATAACAGCAACATAATTGGGTAATTGAGAGACTTGGATCAGACTCGATGGATTATCACATTTTCAAATCATTCTATGGCATATCGCATAAATATGTAAAATTATTAAATTAAAGTAAGATGTGATGGGAAAAATTTCAAATTACAAATGCACCTCTTACTGTATGTTATTCAAAAGTGCAGTGCCACACTCCTGGGTCCCTGAATTAGATGTGTGTTAGAATTATTGGTAAACTCCAATACTGTTTATGTGGCTCTCATGGATCTATTTGTGTGATATTTACTGAATGCATTAAAAAAATCTCAAGAGCTGGCTTATCTGTCTTCACCTATAAAAAAACAACGGCTTTCTTGAAAAATATACTTGTGAGTTCTTTGAGGAAAAAATTTTGAGATGCAGCTGTTTTAAAATGGGGAGACAGTTATTGTTGAATGACATGAAATTTTAAACCCCAACTCATTCTTTATACCTCTACTTTTCAGAGTTCTGTAGGACCCAAAATTTAATCTCTATTCTCTCCACATTGGTGGAGAGATTCATTGGTGTGATGTCCATTTCAAGTAATCAGTGAGTGAAGGACTCCCCTTCTCTGATGGACTGTAACATCTTTCAATATTTTCTTGACTGAAACTCAATAAAAGAGGTGCAGTCTCAGGAAACAAGGATTTTGTAACGTCACAGTACTAAAATGAAAAAAAATTGAACCCTCACCCCCAGTTTAGACTGCTAGACACTTTATTTGGAAAAATAAGTAACAATAATGCAGAAGGTTTAAGGAGCTTGATACCATAATAATCAAGAATCTTACTTTGACCTCTCTTTACACAAAAAACCCCAAAACAACTCCATCTCTCAGTAGATCAGGATCACCTCAAAAACTGAGTTTATAGCTAGGAATTTGTCTAAAATAAAAGTATTGGTGGTGATTCAGGTATAAGAAAGCCCCACCATAATCCATCCTCTTATTCCAGAACTTCAGTTCCCTATTTCTCCATCTGTGCTGGCAAGGGTTCATATTTTGAGTGATATCATGTTCAAAGCACATAGCTGAAGGGAAATACAAAACCTGTAATAAAAAAAAAAAAGAGGAGAGGAGAGGAGAGGAGAGGAGAGGAGAGGAGAGGAGAGGAG
>JAHLSL010000023.1:14596784-14707286 GCA_025920805.1 Petroica traversi
GAGGAGAGGAGAGGAGAGGAGAGGAGAGGAGAGGAGAGGAGAGGAGAAGGAAAAGGGAAATGAAAAATAGGAAAATAAAGAAAATAAGGAAAGGGAAAAGACAAGTGTTGCTGCTAAACATGTTGCTGTATCAAACCCAAAGCTCAGAAAGTGATGCACAAAGATTGAATAATCTCCATTTTTCACCTTTAAAGACTATCAGCATTCTGGCTGAACCTGGAGTTCAAGTAACATTAACGGCATGATAACGTCACATTGTCTGTTCCTCACTGCATGTGTGTTAGAAGTGTAACACAGCCAGAAATCATGCTGATGCTGTCACATTAAACCAGAGAAATGCATTTCTAGAAAGCTGTAAGGGATACAAGCCCCTCTCTTCCTCATGTGCTTTGGCCTAAAGCAGTACAAATAGTGGGTGCTGGATTTATGTGAACAGTGTAAATATCATTGTTTTTGTGATTCTTGTGTAGAAATCACAGCAACCAACTGGCACAAAAAAATAATGCTTTTATTTTGTTTGCTCTCAAAGCAAAAGTGTTTTGGTGTACATAAGGTGCTGTGCACAGAGGTTTGAAATAATGGGTTTTAATAAAAGTCATCATAGTTATTTTGACTTCATTGAAACAACAGGAGGAAAATAATAAAATTTGCCATGTGGGAAGAAAAGAAAGAAGCCTGTAGGGGGATATTATTTTCAGGTTTCTTTTAGGCCACAATTAGTGATAAAAAGCAAAAATTAAAAAATTAAATCTGTTAAAAAAATCACTTGAGAACATGGTTTCAAATAAAATTATTTAAATTCCTTTCATAATGAAAGTCTCGTAAAATTAAAATGCATTCATCTCTTCTTAGTAGTATTCCACAAAGATTTCCTCTTGACTGATGAAACAGACTTTGCCTTGAAGGACTGTCACATTAACATTCTTGTGCATTCTTTTTATGGGAACATGCTGCAGAAACAGTCAAACAGAAGCAGTTCTGTTGTCTGTGAAGATTTAACTAATGTACACAGAGCTTTAATAAGGCCCTGCCAATGTGAGTCCATACCAAGACTAATCAATTTAAGAAAAGCAGAAAGTATTTAGAAAAGAGGAGAGCCATGATGGCTCAATCATTTTTGCTCTATTTTGCTTGATGTACAAGTGTGTTTTGGTCTGGAAATTTGCAGAGGTTGCTGTGCCAGCTTGCACAGTTATTCTCCACATCACCTCACTGACAACTCTGAGTTCATGAGGGTTTTCCTTTTCTACATGAAGATGCCCCTCCTGCAGTGATGCATACTTCAGTAAATGTTATTACTTTATATTAGAATGAAAGATATTCCAGTTAGTTTTGTTTATTGAAACAGGACAATGTATGTCTTCAGAGTAACTCATCAACATAAATTTAAAGTGAAGGACTCTCTGGAGATCCAGAAAAGACAATTCCAAGTCCGTGAGGAATCAGGGATTCCCAGTCAACGTCACACATGGACTTGAACACGGGCATCCCCAAGGTGTGTCTCTGCTGTTGATTTGCCAAAAATTGCAGATGGAAATTGCAGGTGGAAAAATTCACTTGTCAGCCAGCCCTAAATTCAAGGTCTGATAGGTGTTTCTGACAGAGGCCACCAATATTGAGGACAACTGTGACCTTGTTTACACAGTGCCTCCACAGCTTGTTAATGCAGTCATTTAAGGGGAGAGGAACCCTGTAATTTAATTCCAGATGTCAGACTTGGGGCCTTTAGGACAGAGACACCTCATTGACACATTAAATTAGGAAAGGGCAAAGCAGCCCCCCACCTCCAGCAAGAGTCTTCACCTGAAATTTTAAATGTACCCCGGCAGATTGGCTCTCCCTCTGGAAGCAGCACTCACTCCTGCCTCCTCACAGTCAGATAGCTTAGGTGTTTCTTTCAGAAGGATGGTTTCAGTGGGTGACTGATAAGTTAAAGCTGCCAGCTCAGCTGTGTGGATGCCAGCTTAGAACACTGACTGGGGCACCTTGGTTCAGTGAGTAAATCTCAGCAGTTAGCAGACTGTGACATTAGTACCACTCACTCTTTTCCTCCATTATATGTTCTGTGTGAGAGAATTTTTTCTCTGTGCTCTATGTAAAACCTTTTTTTTTTTTTTTATTTTACTCCTGGATATCTCCTTTGCCTTTTATCTAGTTTTCCTCTTGCCTTAAATATCATTTCCCCCCTTTCTGAAGTGCCATGTTAGTTTTCTGCCTGAATGTAAAGGCTTGATTTCAGCCACTTGATTAGTGGGCTATAATTCATGCTTACATAGTGTTTTCAATCCTGAACTACCATAGGAATACTGCTTAATGAATCTTTACAATTGCCTGTGAGATAAGTCTAGCAAATCTTATTACTGTATTATTTCCTTTTTTCTTCTTACTTACAAAGGAGGGCAATGTGTAAAATGAGGGCCCACACAGCCCTTCCTCTCAGTTTATTTAGGTTTTTTTACTTCATTATTAATGCTCTTCTGCCTTCTCTCTTTTTTTAACCTTATTTGAATCTCCATCTTTACTTTATTTCTATTTATTTTCTCATTCTCACATGCAGAGGTGACTATTAGAGGGTTATTTTGATCAATTTAATATGCACCGGAGTGACTCTGTGGTTGAAACCCACCTGTTATTATCCATAACCATTACAATATCTTTACTTGGATAGAATTACTGTGTTTCAGAAATTGCTGCTATTCTGTTATTTTTATCAAAGGCGCTTTTTCTTATTTCCTTTTAAAATGCCAGTTCTTTTATCCTTTTCAACTTTTGTGTCACCTTTTGAGCTGCAAGGCTTTTATAAATTGAGTTTGAAGTATCTGCTCAGAAGTCTGTTATTAGTCATAGAGCAGAGTCATCTCTGATTTTTTTTGTCTTTAAAGAGAGCAATATTTCTTCGCAGCGGTACTTGAATATACACTTCCTAGGACAAATAAAACCATATTGTAGCACCATGGACCTTTAATGATCTGTTTTGTTTTCTTTTGGATGAACCAGGAGAAGGACATAGCCCAGTGTTGGCAGAGTCAGGCAAAGACACATGTAACTAGTTAGGAACGCTAAATCACAGAGAGTTTTCTTCATGTTATGCTTTTGTGGGTAAGGGAGCCAAGTCACACTTGCTCCGTATTTGCCAGAAATAACAAAAAGAAACTTCATTGTTGATTCTTTTAAAAGAGAAACTGTGATAATATGATGACTAACGTTTTATTCACTTTTTTAAAAATAAACAGCCTGCAGCACATGTGGATCATGTTGGTCTGAAACAATGGAATTTTGTGTAAAAAACATATTGTTTTAATATTTATATTCCTTATTGTTCTAGTGTCAGCACCCACGACCAAGATAAAGTGTAATGCAACGTTAGTCTGGAGTATAAGAGGAGACAGGCAAAGAATGAGGAGAAAAAAATGAAGCAAAAGTGAAGTGACTCATAGCACACAGGTCAATGACTGCCTCTGATTTCAGCAGAAATACTCCTATTATATCACAGCCTGGCAATTTATTGTCATAGCTAAGGCTGCTGAGGCCATGAAGTCAAAAGCTCCATATGTCCAATGTAGCTGATGATCCTGCACATTGTGTTCAGGGATCATGATTGTGCAGACCTAGTTATTACTATTTTTCGGCTTTCAATTTAAAACACAGCTCATTTTCAGTTTATCCATTTATTTTTTATTCAAAATTTCTATATAGAATTAAAAGGGTTTTTTATCATGTTCTTTAACTTTATTAACAGGACATCTCAGATGTGACTCTACAACCACCTCTTCTCTTTTTTTGATGGCAAATGTGGATTCTTAATTATGTAGCTAATATTTTTTTAAAGATGCCTACCTTGGTTTCCCAGTTAGGAAGAAGGACTTCTGCTTTAGTCTTCTTCTTTAATTCAGATAGAAAGGACAGAAGGATTGTTATGTCTGTGCCGGAGTTCTCTTCTATATGGTGTCTTTATATGGTATTGGAAAACTTGAATAAATGAAGGATTGTTTGAAAGATTAATAGGGGGAGAAGGATGTAATTTGGTATTTCCCACAGTCTCTTTCCATATTTGAAACAAAGGATTAAAATAGAAAATATATTTTGGTTTTCAAGTATCAGATTTTTTGGGAACAAAATACTAATAAGACACATCACGAGTTAGCTGGCCAAATGCTTTTGGAGTTAGAAGGTGCATGTCTGTGGATCCACATATGTAAATGTTCTGTTATTCACCCTCTTGAACTCCTTGTTTATGGTTCTAGTATGGAATTTTGTTTAAAAGAGGAAAAAAATAAAAAAACAAACCAACGACTAAAAACTCCAAAAATACTTCACAAGCACTTTCTACAAATACATATGCTTTTGAGACAGGAATGATTGTAGTCATTGAGAGAGCAATTTACACCAAAATCTGCATAAATACAAAACAACAGGAATTTTTTCCAGACTGTCTTTTATGTTCATTGGAGATTTTTCCTGAAAAATCAGTTGACTGGTCCCAGAAGCAGCTGAATTTGTGGCCAACGAGCACGTTTAATGTCTTCCTTTAGGGACTCCCACATGCAGTTCCTCAGCACCACTTCCTGAGTGTTCCCAAGCCCTCTAACTTAGTGCAGCTACACCAGCTCTCCTCCTGTCCTGCACTTCATGACATTTTTGTATGAGCAATGCCTTTTATAAATTTTATGAATACATCAGTTGCAAATTGCTCAAATGCTACATTGAGGGGCACAGAAGTGTCTTTAAGAGAATTTGCAGCTTTTACTGAAGCAAAACACCATCTGGAAGAAACTATACGCTTGCCTACACAAGCCCACTCTGCTTGCTTCTGTCTCCTTGTAAAACTTCAGTATCTCTGTCACAGGCATTTTTATTCCACCTACTATCTGTGGGACTATCCTGCTTCCCTTTAACTGTCAAGAAGTTCAGCATCTAGTCTGATCTGGCAGGCTGAGTCCCCCTGTCCTGGTTTAGGGCAAATATTTAGGAGGAAACCTCTGGGGGGTCTCCTCTAGGAAGAGCCGATTCCAATCGCCCCTCCCCCTACTGGTCCGGGAAGAATTTCCTTAGAGAAAAGTGGAAAAAACTATTTATTTAACAAATAGAATATTTACAAGTATAGGGAAAATTTGGATAATATGAAAACAATGAAACCTCTCCTTCCTCTGAAGAGATGGTAGATTCAGAGTCCGTCTGAGTCCGGTTCAGTTCTCCAGTGGGGGGGCCGATTGCCAGGCCCGGCTGTAGGAGTCGGCGAGGATGGGGGGGGGCGCCCCCCGGGGGTTCCCTGGTGTCCTGGGCCCACGCGATGCCAACCAGTCCCCGGAAGAGGAAAAAAAGAAAAAATTCCCAGCAAAAGAAACAAAGTCTCTCTCTGCAAAAAGCCGGGAAAAATCCGAGGAAAAAAACCCTCTGCTGTGTGCTCGGCCAGCACCCCCACAACAGAGAGAGTAAAAAAAAAGAAAAAGAGATAACGCTGTCTGCTGGAATGCAGCCTCTCCGCTCTCTTGGCCTTGGTTCGTAGTATCCTGCAGACGAACGGCGAGTGTTTTTTTTTTCCTCCACCTTCACTCTCACTGTCTTCCTTGGACCAACTTAAAGCTGCAGAACTTAATGTCCAGCATAAGCAAGGGGACGATTGGGGATACAAACAGGTCATATGGCCAACCCAGGACACCCCCTTAAATTCAGTGAAGAGTAAGGGGTCTTCTGGTTGTGGGTGGGTTAGAGAGGAGTCCCTTTCTGGAAAGGTCTGCCACTCTGGGTCACAGAAGTAGCCTGAGCATCTAGCTCCAACACTGTGCCTGCATTAATGGATCCCATACAACATTGATTTTCAAAGCATTTTACAGTTAAGAGCACTGGCTTTCTCTCCAGAGATTCATTGATGTGAAAACTACATTTACTTGTTATAGGAAATGGTGGAACAGAAAATCTTCACTCAATAATATATGCTGCCATTTTTCATTTGTTTTCATAACCACCATGTAGGAGCAGTTCCTTTGTCTAGGGGAAGGAATGACAATGTCTTAAAAGCCTTCCTCGGAGTACCTGAGTCCTCTTCTGTCTCTGCAGACCCTTTCTGTCAGGACACCTCAGGCTGAGTGGAGAGATGTGGCATATTCCCTTTTTAGCACAGGCATTTCTGTTCTGCTATTATCATCAATAGGATTTGTGAATGCCAACCTTTGCTTTATATCTTCTTCATTCTTTCTCTGCTGAGGCAAAATACCCAGTTATAAAACACCGTGGAGAGTTTCTCTGGCATCTGCTACATCTGGTTTCCAGGTGGGGTCAGACCACACAAACTTCACCCCTGTGTCATACGTAATTGAAGGCACTTGGGATCACAGAGAGGGCTATCAGCCACATGAATCTTACTGGATTCTATTCCCCAGCATGAAAATGTTAGATATTCATACCAAGGGCTAAAGAAAGAGCTAATTAGGAAATATTATCTTTTAAATATTCAAATTTCACTGAATGAAAAAGTAGGTCTTTTAAAAGATCAAAGGGTTACATTTATTTTATCACTCTTGATGTTAACTTTGTTGTTCTTATTAACTATATATATGTATTGCTGTTTGCTTTTTATCCTGCAATCATATTTCCTCTCTCTTTGGGAGAAAAATATGTTTTATTTGCCACGCTCCTGGGGGATCATTTGGAAAAGATAGCAGCTCACATACTGTGGTTGGGACCACTGCATTCTCCTGGCCAGTAAGCAATGTTCCCTTACACCTTGGAGAGTATTACAGTATAATCCAGGGGACACCATTGATACATAAATCAAGGAAGGTTCATGCTGGCAGGACCCTTACCCATAGTCCTGAAAGTGCTGTGAAGAAGGTCCCACACTCTGCATCTCCAGCAGCTTTGCACCCTTGGTCCATCAGAAGCGAGCTGACTCCCAAGCACAGCCAAGTTCCCCTGCAGGGTGGTCAGGCTGGGGTTTGGTGTGCCTCTGGAGGAGAGAGGATCTGCTGGAGCCCTGAAACAGCTCCTCCCCTCTCCACCAACACCTGCATCAGCCAGAGCCCAGGACATCCTTCTGGGATCCACCAGAACAGCACCGCGATTCCAAAACCAAGACTTTGCTCATGTAATGCTGAGCTCTCTGCCATCTTCAGCCATGGAGATTTTCCCCTAATTTCAGTAGGAATGATTCCAAGATTTGGTGCCACAGTACCAAACATGAGCAAAAATTTACAAATGCCCTACATTTGTGTACTGTGCTGTGTACTAAAACATGTAGTTACACTGAAGGATATCAAGGACTTAGAAAACAAATAAGGACCAATTGTGTAATAAAGATGCAGTAAATTATTCCTAGCCACCAGCAGATCTTGTCAAATTTCTTTGAAGTCAACAAAAATCTTCCAGAATATTATGACTTCATTCATATGCATGATTTTTTTTAAAGTATATTAGTTAGAATTTTTCTGTCCTGTGTATTTTGGCTGTTCTGCCCATGAGCTGTAAGACATAAAAAATATGGTCCTATACTTCAGAAAATATCTACCAATGAGGGAAAGAAAGAAAGAACAGCATGTTGGCTTTCTCATAATAAATATTCTCATTACACTTTCTAACTTGAGTTCTGCAGATCCAAAAGATTTTGGCTCTCCTAACAACTAGGAACAGAAAAAACTGCAGAAAAGGGATCAAATCAAAGTGTACATGCCAAAAAACCAAATTTTATTTTTGAATGGCACTTTTTCAAAAATTATAATAAATGAGAAATTTAAGAAAGCATTTCTGTGTGTTACTGCTTCTGCCAAATAATCCTTTCCAAGTGAGATGTTTCTGTAAGTTTTTGATCTGAGGAGAAGCAGTAACCACAGCCAATACAAAGCTGAGAGTTACAAAATAATCAGTGTCCAACAAATATTAATAATAATGTCATAATTAACCCAAAGTTAATTTGCATATAACATAATTTTAATGGGTTTAATCTTTAAATAAATGTTTAACAATGGTGGGCTGTTTAGAATAGGGGGTACTCTTTGATTTATGCTACCCGTTTTTATTTTAGTTTGTTTTACTTTAGTTCTATTTTGTCCATAAATTAGGAAATATATTTCTGCATTTAAATATTTATTATTTTCTTTAAATATTAAATACAAGGGTATTTAATGTAATTATTGCACCATTTAAAAAACTTGTTTTAAGTGAATAAATAAATAAATACTCTTCATCCTGCTTTAAGAGCAGTTTCAACTTTAGGCAGAAATCACAAAAATTTAATATTCATGCTATCTATTTAATTCTTAATGCCTCAAATTCTGTTTTTGATTATTAAGCAAGTTCAGTAACCAGAAAGGTGAGGGATACTTGAATTTAAAACACAAAATTTTGTGTTAATTTTGCAGTGACAGGCTCTACATTTAAACGCAAATATGAAGAGAAAAACCTCATATAGTTATTTGAAAGAGCAGTACCTCAGGCAAACTGCCTACTGCACACATTTGTGTCTTGCTGGACCAAAAAAGGAGTTGAACTTGATGATCCTTGTAGGTCCCTTCCAAAACAGGATATTCTGTTACTGCATACGCACTTACAAGAAGTCATTTGTTTAAATTTTAAAAGAACTTGGCATCAGTCCAGAAATGTTATTGGAGACCACTAGTCTGCCCAGGTAAAAAGCTCATGCTGAAGAACCTCAACCACTAATATTTTCCCTCAGGTTTTTATATTCAATTTAATATACAACATTTCTTCTAAAACAGAGATTTATTTTTAATCTACAGATACAGAAGAGCAGAGGGCTGTCCCTGATAATTCTCACCACTAAATTATCTTCATTTCTATTATTATGAGAGTTTGCACCAAAAAAATTGGGACTTTGTTAACATGACTATTCGTGGAAAGCATAAGCGTCAATGGCCCTATAAACAAGGATAAATCTCTGCTGTTACTGAAGTAGTATTTGCATGTAGTGAAAAGTCATAGGATAGCATGTGAGAATCTGAGCTACTCAGCTCATAAGGGCAGCAGCCAGCATTAATTGCTGGGTTGAGCTGCTGGCCGTATCTCCTCTGCTCTGAGGGCTTGATATTACACCAACTACCAACGTTTCTGAAACACATTTCAAAGATGAAATAAAGCCAGTGATACTTTTGGATTGAAAATATACAAGGATGATCATTATAAATTCTCAGCAGAGACTAATTACTTTTCAGTGCTGTTTTTTTTCCATTTTTTCCCAGTGTCTCACTTTCACCACTGAATCTTTCTGCATCTGTTTTCTCTTCAAAATTAGTGTACCTATCTGCTAGCCTTTAGTTTGCAGAATCACCCAGACTCCAAGCATTATTTTACTATTGAACATTTAGTAATTTTAAAACAAGCAAGAGGATGCAGACTTAAACTAGGTTAATAGAGTTCAGGTTTGGTTATATTTCCCCTACTGTATTTCAGATGAAGTCCTAAAGTCATAAGATAAAAGGAAGAAATGCTAATAAAGCTAATTGTGTAAAATTGTTAAGTGTCTGGATTTATCAGTATTAACCTTGATGTATTTGATAGATTCCTTGATTGACCTGAGCAAAGTCTCACAAGCATCTGGAAGAAAATATTACGAAAATACTGGACTGGTATAAAGCGCAAAGCTTGTTCATGTCATGTCAGAAAAACAAAGGAATCCTGAGGTTTAATTAAACACACAGTGTATCCCCACAGAGATACACAAACTGCAGAAGGAAGTTACACATGATTTCTGGTTAAAAGAGAGTTCCTACAGTCTTCTTGCAGCAGTGATACTCCTTTCAGAAAGAAAGTAATAAATGCTCTGGAATTGCCACATGAGAAGAATCTATACACTGCAGAGCTGATGCACTGCGTGCACTGCTACAATTTCTGGCCACAAGTATGAAAGGTCTGCTGGGGGATGAAGCCTCAGAGGTGACCCCTTTCAATCCTGCTTTTCTTGTGAAAACATGGTGACCTGGAGGGAGAGCAGAGCAGCTGTGAATTCTGCTCTGCCTTCACTGCAGGCAGAGCTGGCTTGCTGCACAGAGAAATGCACTGTTTAGATTTAAAAAGGTAAAAAATAGTTGAAATATTTATCTGTACCTTCTTGCTTTCCTGTGTTTTTCAAGAAAATTAAGAATAATATCAGAATGCTTATGAAAAACCTGTGCACTGCTAGTTTTCTTCTGGTGTAGCTCAGATATTTAAAGCATGTAAAGGGCAATCTTTACAGAAATAATTCATAAAGAGATAATGGGATGGAATATTTTTGCCCGGTTTCTAAGGAAATGAAGCTTTTACAGTCCCTCTTCCTATTAGTTCTCCCACAGTCCCCATAACTTCTAAAGCTGTCAGGAAACTTCAACCACATTTGACAGGAACAGATGTCTCACATTTAAGAACATAAGAAATCCCTCTCAACTCGCTGCAGTAGCACATCTACCCATTGGGACACTGCCATGGTTGGTGGCAGAGGGAAAGGTAGTTTAGGGAGAGCTCATGAGCCCTTTTTCTCATAGTCCACTACTGCAGAAATGTCAGAGGGCTCATTCCTGCCAGTACCTCCCAGCAATTAATGAATAATTTCTTTACATATTTTGATAAAATCAGCTGGAGGGCAGAAGAGAGACCTCGAAATTACTGCCCTCTCTGACATGCTCTTTGCAACTAAGTTTGATTAGAACTTCCTGGCAGCAGCCAGATAATCAATAGATGGGTACGAGGAGCCAACTACTGAGTGTGCGTTTTGTAAATAGTGCCTCTGTCAAGCTGGCAGGGAAGGGAAGGACAACTGAAGGAAGGATGGCTGGTGGATAGGAGCCAGGAGTAAGTACAACAGAGCTGCTGTACCCTGCCATGTTTGTTTGCTTGTGCTTCCTGTGTTACTCTTCTAAAACATTTTTGGTGCTCTTTGGCTTTATAACTAGGTAATGGCGGTAGTTTCAGAATCCAAGCTAGTTTGCAAAAGGTCATCCCATCCCCTCAAAATTCAAAGCAGAGGACAATCTAGCCAGAGCAGAGTGAAATACATATTTTGAAAAATGTCTTTCAACCTGTTTGTCTGAACACTTACTCTCACCAAGCCCCAGAAAATGAAACCAAAGAAGGATTAAAAACAGCAAGTTTATATAACTTAACTGTGAGTTGACTAAAAGAAATTGTAGATGAGAGCAGTCCTGAAAAGTGGGCAACAGAAGAAATCCTTGGTATGAAGAAAGAAGATAGAAATGTAATGAAGACAAATTAGACAGGTAGAAACACCTTTCGGGAGTAATAATCTTTGCTTCTTTGTGGAAGAGAAGAAACATCAAGGCTTCAGATGTGCAATTAAAATGGCACAAAACATGGAAACCTGAACAGTAGACAACACTTTCAGAAAGGTGTGGAGATGCTGTGGGTGTATGTGTTTCAACTTCTCTTTTCAGTGATATTCTATGGTTTTTTTCCCATATAAATTGGCTTGGGTTTGGGGAATTTTTTCAGATATAGCTTAGAAAAAATCTTGTATTCACATAGTATTTGGGAAGACATCATTAAAGTTTGAAAAGGTAATCCACTTTCACTTAAATACATCTTTCTGTTGCTCAAGAGGAGAAGGGATTTGTGATCTGAGTTGGAAAAATCAGTCATCATCTGGTGGCCCATGTGGTCTGCCATGGCAGCTGGTGAGGGTGTACCCTGTAAGGGCTGCACATGGACACACGTGCCACCTCTGAGTGTGAGTCAAGCCTATTTCACAGACAGGCACCCATACCCAATCTCACTTCCCCCACACCACCCTCTCTGCGTAGTTGGATGCTGCAGTGCCTCATCAGTTTTCCTTTAATGTCCTCTGTGGGACAAGACAGGTTCAGGAAAGGGAAGGGGATGGGGCTACACTGCCCACAGATTCACCACTGTTCATGCTGGCACCTGTGATAATTCAAACGTCAGATAGAAGTAGCTAAAATATTTCAGCCAGAAGCAGTGCTTCTCCTTGTTTTCTAGCTGTTTAAAAATATTGGTGGCATACATGTGACAGCATCTGGGCATGATCAATGTTCTCAGAAAAATATTAATTAAACGCCAATTATTTACGAAATAAGAGACGACAGGATTTGTAAGTTGTTTTGCCTGCCATCTAAAAATGTCACCCAAAATTCAACACTTGAATTCCCTCCCCAAGGATACAGCTCAATTCCTTGGTGTTTTTGATGAACACACAGCTTAATTGATTAGGAGAACACTTTCCTATTTCCTGCCAAGTTATTTTTTTCCTTAAATGCAGTGCACCAATTACCGGGTCAAGGCAAGAATTGCATTGACTAAGTCTGTGAATCTATATTACATTAAGCCAATACAGTAATTTTTTTCTACAGCAACCCTCAGAGCTGCTCAGAAGTGTGCATTGGCCAGGTTAGAGTGATGCAGCAATCCTGTGGCATTCTTCACCATGACTTTGTGAAGCAGTACTGTGTTCTTCGGAGACAAAGCCCCTTTTTTTAATAAGTGCAGTTTGAGTGGCTGATTATGAACTTTGAGGTCATGAGGATCATTGATTTAAGTGATTAATTCTGTATGGATATCAGTTATGAGTGGTGATTTATTTAAGTGATTAATTCCATATGGGCAACAGTTATTGAAAGCATTGTCTTCTTCCTCTTAATGCCACTGTTCCTTTTCTTGCACCACCACAACACCAGAGATTTTTGGCCCAAGGTTCAAAACTGACCTGAGAAACTGGGAACTGCCTGCAGGTTATTTAGAAGGGCAGAGGAAATCTCTCTTCACATGGATTAAAGCCTGTTGTTCCCCAGACCACTCCAGTAGCTTCAGAATTGAATCCCAGCCTTAGGCTTTGAAAGACATTTCAGAGGCTTTTAGGAGAATTACCATTTGTAAGCAAAATGAGGGGGTATGCTTTTATTATAGGCCTTTTACTGTGTCTGTGGGGCCTGTGGAAAATTCTGCTTGTACTGCAGTGGAAATACATATGAAAAATATATAATTGTATTTTGACATGTTACAGGCAGTTAGATATGTTGATAGTTGGATAGTTATGCATCATCTGTAAATAAATGTCTTCCATTCATCAAGTAAGCATACAAGCAAAGTGTCACTGGAAAAATACACATTGCATTAATGCAATCTCTGATGAAATGTTTTTCCATCTGTCATAAAATTTGCCGTAACAAATGGGAACTCTGTGCAAGTTTTATTTTAATGTATGATTTAGCACCAGGCATTTTACATTGTAAATAGTTAGTAAAAACAGTATTTCAATGAAATTTTATTGACCATTTATTTCAATATATAGGGTTTAATAATATTTCTTTTTCAGAAAGACTGAGACAGCATTCTCTCTAGCTGGTATGACACCAAGAAAGCATCCTCTTTGTGCTCTTCATCAGCAGATGTGCTCTCGGCAGAGGTTCAGGCATCACAGAATAAGTTACTTCATTATTAGATGTAAGGAAGAAGTCTTTTACAGTGATGGTGGTAAAACACTGGAACAGGTGGCCCAGAGACATGGTGAATGCTCCATCCCTGGAAATATTCAAAGTGAGTTTGGTCAGGTCTCTAAACAACCTGACTGAGCTGAAGGTGTCCCTGGGACGTGGACGAGATGACCCTCAAAGGCCCTTTCCCACACCAACTATTCTATGATTCTACCAGTTCTTCTGGGAGAGCACAAAGTAATGTGGGGGGGGACAAAGAAGCTTCTTTTTTTATGTCAGTCTGGGTGGAGCAGTTAAAATGGGAAGGCAGACTGTCATTGTATGTGCAATGTCCAATTCCCTTTTATCACTGTGCTGAATGGTAGATGCCCTGTCCTGCCTCTATACCAGTGTCTTCATGTGCATTGAAAGGCAGCAATGAGCTGCCATATGAAGATGCAAGTGCTTCCTGGGTTTAGTTTAAACAAACACTGTCTGTGAGTTTAGGCATACTTCTGCTGATTTTGCTGATTTCTCTGCATTGCAAGGAAGCATCAAGTATCTACTGCTTCACTACAGCTCCAGTGCATCTTTCACCAAGGTTACACCAGGAATGGACTTAATATTTTATCTTTTGGGTGAGGATGAAGGAAATAGATGCATTTACAGGAATATTTTGGTATTTGTGATTAGGCTATGACCTGGCCAGTGACAGCATGGCTGACAGCGAGAATCCTAGAACTTCAAAATCTTCAGAGTTAAAAATCCTGAAAGAATACCTAAAGATCAATGATAGTGGGCAAACACAGTTGCTACAGTAGTACACCAGAGTTCAATTTAATCAGGAACATTAAACATTCATGTTGTAAAACTCTCTTTGGTTCATTGTGTTAGGATGCCTTCCACATGCACAGATTGTTTGTAACAAAAGGCTGATGAGTTGGCTCTAATACAATCCCTACAGAAACAAAGAAAGTTAAAATTTAGATTAGAGTGTGTATTCAGTGATACAGAGTTGCACTTGAATCTCTTTGGGAGTTCAAGCTAGAGAATGGAGGCACTCAGTTTTCCACTGAGTTCCAGGTAATGGGATGGTGAGAGAAAAGAATGCATTTTATGTTTTGTCTATCTTTCTTTATATATATATATATAAATATATATTTAAATATTTTAAGCAATAAGATTTTATATTTATAGTTAAATATAGTGCTTCTTTGCTACTATCCACTGAATTTACTCTGAGTTTGCTTAATAAGTTTCTGGCTCTATGAGGAAGGCTCTAAATTAAGTGTATTCTTTTTTAATGCCTTTTCACCTCTCTAAAAAGTACATTTGTTGAGATATCTGGAAAGTCTAAAGATAAGACTAGGTTATATATATTTTAGTAGTTTAAGGAAGGTGCCTGTTCTAGACTCTGGAAAAATCTTGTAAAGAAACTCATGGATTCATGCAAGGAACCTGCTGAAGGATAAAAATTTTTAACTCATCTCCCTGACGAATTCCGAAGTGAAGAATATAGAGTGAAGAGCTGAGAGGGAAAAAACCCAATTCTTATTTAGAGGGTATGTACACTTTTTCAGTAATATGATTAGTTCTACTACAGCCAATGAATTACAAGTATGCAGAAGAGCTATAAAACCAGTATAAGTTTATTTACAGACAAAAACAGATACCCTAAAATCCAACAGGTGAGATCTTTAAACCACAGTTCCTTTTTGTTTTCTTGTGTTTGCTGGAGATCTTATTACTGCAAAATCATTATTTTTCTGGTTTTTCTCTTTCTGGGTGATATGCTTTGAAATTTGTTGCTGGGTTGTAGCTGTTCATCAAGAATTGCTTCACGTACCCTTCCCCAGTCATGAGGTTTGACATCTTACAGCTGTCCCTTCATATTTTATTTCATCCCAGCACTTCATTTCTTTGAGGCCCCATCCAGGAGATATTTTGAGGAAAGAAAATGTGACTGTTGGTGTTCTTGTGCAATGGGCACTGCAGTACCAGTCCCACACTGGGGTGTGTCACAGCTCCCCCCACTGCACACACCACAAGGCCTTTTCAAAAAAGCCAAGATTCTGGGGAAGACCTTCTGAATAGCCAAAGAACACAGCCAGATCTGAGAGCTGAGAATCCTTAAAAAGCTTAGACCTAGAATAATAGGTCTTATAGAATTGAGATCAGAACGCATTTTTTATGAGACCCTGGGACAAAAAGACCCTGAACTATGTACTCTGCATATATCTTTACCATTGCTTTTGCCATTGCAACAGCTCAATAGATATTCACTTCACAGATCTTTTTTCTGAGCCTTTTGAGTAGCGTAAGATATGAAAATACCAGCCGAGTGAGCAAGTGAACATCTTCTGAAGAGAGAAACAAGCTGGCATGTTAAATAAAACAGTTCTGTTAATTCAGCCCTGGTGACGTTTGCACAATGCACACAGTGACACCTGACGCAGATGACTCGTATTCCTACACTCTTGAAGTCTTACAGAAGCAGTTTTTTCCTGCATTAGGATGACATTTTTGATTACTTTAAGGCCAGCGCTTTCTACTTGCCCTTAACAAATGTCAATGTGTTGATTTTTGTGTATTCTTCAGTTTATATTATTTGGATTGAGACTTGCCATCCTTTCAGTCTGGTATCATACAGACGTTAATGCAAATCACTGAATAAGTAATTCCTTGAAGTATTGAGTGGGAGTAGTCCTCAGACATATTCTTCCTGAAGAAATCAGAACTTCCCAGGAAAATAAGCCATTGATAACGGTCTAACAGAATTAGACATCAATAAGAAGTAGCATTATGGATGCAGGAAGGATGAGAGCAATGATTCAACAAAAGACAATAGCTGGAGCAGCACCAGGCTGCAGAAAGTTTTAATGATAAATAGATTTTATTTAACAGTGGGAAGTATATGTGAAGAGGGACACACCACTTTGGGCTTTGGGAGTTTGTTCAGCGGTGGCATACGTAGAAAATTCTTTTCAGCAAAAAAGTGAATCGAGTTCAGAATGTGTAGTGGCCAAGTCAAGAGGGCAAAATATAGTTGCATTAGAAGCTGAAGTGTATAGGAAGAAAATGTCTAGATCCTTGAGATACTGGACAAGAAAAACCTATTTATTCACTGCCTAGATGCAAAGTAATACCTTGGATGAAGCAACCAGCTCTCCACATGTACTCTGCTTATAAGCTCTTTAATAAAGATACTCAGCCTAATTCCAGATGAGTGTTTAGTCATCACAGTATCATGAAGAGATAGTAGCATGGTACATGCTGCCACATAGCTGTGGATATTTTTTCCCACCTGTTTGTAGAGTTGTTCAGCTGCCTGAATATATTTAACTACCTATGAGAGTTACCTCTGCACCATTTTTTATTATGCAGGATAGATTTGCACTAAACAACACAGCAATTGCAGAAGAATTACTTGCTTTGAAATGCAGACAAATACAATATTTCAGAATTCCTGCTGAAGTCACTGAATAAAAGCAGCAAGAAAGAGTATTAAATTTTCAATATTAGCTTAAGAAGAATTGTAACTCTATTATTTTCCTATGTTTTTTAACAATAAAATTATTTCTCACACAATTAAAATTTTGCAGTGAATTTTACCCAGACTGTGCCCTCAGAGAGTCAAGACACCCATACTCCCCCTGTCCACTTCTGGCAGAATAATTTCTAATCCCTGCTTTCAAAAGGAGGAAGAAAATTACTTCTTTAACAGGTAAAATTTATTACAAATTTTGCAGTGCTGGAAAACCAAAATCTATACCTGCCAGTATAATCCTGCAAGAAAATGAAAGGCAATAAGAAAGTTCTCTACAGGTATATCAGCAGCAAAAGAGGAAGACAAGGGAGGCTGTGGGAAGGCTGTTGAGTGAGAATGGGGACCTGGCAGCCTAGGACACAAAAAAGGTTGAGGTACTCAATGCCTACTTCACCAATGCCTTCACTGGCAAGACTGTCCGTCAATAATTCAAGACCCCTTAGGCCAGAAGGGAAGTCTGTAGCAAGGATCATCCTTCTCAGTGAAGAAGAATCAGGGTAGGGAACACTAAAACAAACTCAAAATACACAATCTTTAAAAGGTCTCAGTGATGCTGTGAGGTTCTTGAATCTGGGTCCCCCCTGCTATGGGCAGGGACCCCTCCCACTACAGCAGGTTGCTCAAGGCCTGGTCCAACCTAGCCTGGAACACTTCCAGGACTGGGACATCCACAACCTCCCTGGGCAAACTGTTCCAGTACCTCACAACTCTCACAGTAAATAGTTTCTTTCTAATATCTAAACTTAGTTTCCTCTCTTTCAGAACCCATTACTCCATGTCCTGTCACTGCTGTTCCTGACAAAGAGTCCCTGTCCAGCTTCCCTGTAGATGCATTTCAGACACTGTAATGCTGTTACAAGGTCCCTCCAGAGCTCTCTCTTCTTCAGGCTGAACAACCCCAGCTTTCTCAGCCTGTCTTCGTAGGAGAGATTCTCCAATCTGCTTATCAAGCAGATTGGTTTACTCTTTGTGGTTTACTCTTCTTATGTTAGGGGTCACAGACTTGGATGCAGCACCCCAAGTGGGATCTCCCAAGAGCAGAGTAGAGCAGGATCACTTCCTTTGACTTGATAGCCATGCTGCTTTTGGTGCAGCAAAGGATACCACTGGCTTTCTGGCCTGCAAGTGCATAGTGGTGGGTCCTGTTGAACTTCAATCCCAGTTCTTATTCTGTGGGATTACTCACAACGCATTCTCTGCCCAACCTGTAGGTATGTCTGAGCTTGTTACAATCCAGGTGCAGGACGTTGCACTTCACTTTGTTGAACTTCGTGAGGTTCACACAGGCCCACCTCTCAAGCCTGTCCAGGTCCCTCTGGATTGGCATCCAACATCCCTTCCATCCAGTATGTCAGCTGCACCACACAGCTTGGTATCGTCGGCAAATTTGCTGAGGGTCCCTGTCCATGTCACCAACAAAGCTGGAATGCTGAACAGTATCTACCTCAGTAGGTATCAACCCCTGAGGGACACCATACATCACTGGTCATGTGGACAGTGAGGTCTTGATCACAGCTCTTTTCATAGAATAGAACCATGAGTGGCTATTCTTCATTTCTCCTGTTACAGAAAAAAATCTTTAGTATCTTATTTATCAATAAACCTTTGTATGTGATTAGTGGGTTATCTCACATTGCAATCTTTGCTATCTCACTGCTGCTAGTACCACAAAGGCTGCACAAAATACAGTGACTGCTGTACGGTGGAGAGGTTGCAAATGATGATAAACTTCCCCGGCTCCCAAGTATATGAAGTATATTTAGTTGTCTGAGAAGACACAGACGTAAAGTCATTCTTGATTGCTGTGGGTTAAATATAATGCAATTTCACTGAAGCCTTTCATTTATGATGCCGTAACACAACATGAGCTATGACCTCTGCACTAGTAAAATTAAATTGTTCATCTGAAAAAATGTTGCCAAGTATTGCATGAAAAACATTGCAAAATCAATACTCTTTGTAACATTACTGCCACTTAACAAATCATACCCAGGCCTCATACAAAACAGCTCTAAATAGGCTAACATATAACTTTTATGGCAGCAAATGTGTAATACAGAGCAATTGCAGAAAAAGAACAGTTGCTGGTAAGTTTAAATGTGGATATAATTCCATCGCTACCATTTTTTTCTCTGGAATATTTCAATGTTATTTGGGCTCAAAGACCTGAAATTGCCATATCTTGATTCAATATTTTTAATTTGTTTTAAAGTACTGAATAAAGTACTATTTCTTTGGCCTTTATCTACTACTTTTGCTGTACAGCACAAATGTATTGAAATTATTGAGGAACCAGGTAGTGTTACAGCATGGCACAGCCACAAAACATATAAATATGTAAGCCTAGGGAATCAGGCTGATCTCCGGATGCATAGATCAATAGGACACATAAAATCATCAATAAACAGATGTAAGGTTTAGGGAGCAAGCATAACTTTTTCAGTCTAGCATAGCAATTAAAGCTTCATGCCAGCTTCATAACAGTGCTGGATGTCCCCTCCAGTGTGTACATAGTGGATGCTAAATGTACTTAGTGGTGTTTAAAGTGGTCCAGATTGTGGCAGAACAGAGAACTGGGCAACATAGCTTGGAAACAGCAAGTGGGTCACTGCATATTTCCAGCTTTCCCTCTGGAGAATTTCCATCTGCCTGGCTGGCTGCCCTGCTGCTGCCTGCCCAGGAGCAAAAGAGACAGGAGGGCCATTGCAAAAGGTGGAGAGAGCTTCAACCCCTGCTCCCATGAGCCTGTTCCTTAGGCCAAAAGAGGAGAGAGAGGAAACAGAAAGCATCTAGCAAAACAACTTAACTCCTTCCTAGCTGTACCAAGCCAAGAAGGGTGGGAAGCACAGAGAAGGAAGCAGGAGGAGCAGCCAGGACTTCTTTTGGTGCTGAAGGACTGGATGAAGGGAGCAGACTGATGGGGACATAGGGAAAGATATAGTTGCATGCTAGCAAGCTATCTAATTGCAGTAATGGTGATTGTCCTTAAACACAATTTTGGCCTACTTTAAACATGCACCCAGTCTCCCTATTCTGTTCCTCCCACCTTTCTCTTTTCTCCATAAATCACTAAATAGATACCCCCATTAGGACCTGTGGGAAATAGGTTTTCATGAAGGCAGTGGAATATCTTCTGTGTCTAAATGTGTGCAATTTTAAGTTTTATATTCAGTCTCTTCATCTTTTCCTCTGGCTCCTGTGCAATGTTCCACTTAATCTGATTTTCTCTCTTAGTGATTTTTATTACTCTTATATTTTACATCAGGGCTCTTATTTATGACTCAGTCATCATAGTCATGGTTAAATACTGGTAGTCCTCACCATATTTACGCAAGACGGGAGTCAGAAACTTACTATTCAGGAACACAAATAATAATAAAATGGATTGAATTATTCCCTGATTAATGAAAATTGCGTAAGCAGAAAGTCTGTCTCAGCATTCAGAATACAGAGGTCTATTGTGTTCTGGTAAAGGAGGCAGATTGATGAAAACCTTTCAGAAGGATGAGAGAAATCCCCTAATTCATACCACAACCCTCATGGATCCCCCAAATACTTGGGACTCTGGAAAATACTGGATGTTCTTACATTTCTGTTGCTGCAGAGTATTAAAACTTGTATTATTTTTAATATAATGGAAGCAACTTTACTTTGAGAGACAGACTACATTCACAGAATCATAGGATCTTAGAGCTATTAAGGCTGAAAAAGATCAAGTCCAACCATCAACCCAGCACCACCATGTTCACCATTAAACCATGTCTTCAAGTGACTTACCTGCAAGTTTTTGGAACATTTTCATGGATGATTACTCCCCTCTGGACTCAACTTCTCCAGGCACAACTTGAGGCCATTTCGTCTCATCTTGTGAGTTGTTACCCGGGAGAAGAGACCAACCCCACCTGGCTCCACCCTCCTTTCAGGCAGCTCTAGAGAGTGATGAGGTCCCCCTGAGCCTCCTTTTCTCCAGGCTAAACACCCCCAGCTCCCTCAGCTGCTCCCCACAGCACTTGTGCTCCAGACCCTTCCCCAGCTCCGTTGCCTTCTCTGGACACGCTCCAGCCCCTCAGTGCCTTTCTTGCAGTGAGGGGCCCAAAACTGAACACAGGATTGGAGCTGTGGCCTCAGCAGTGCCCAGTACAGGGGGACGGTCACTGCCCTGCTCCTGCTGGCCACACCACTGCTGATCCAGGCCAGGATACCATTGGCCTTCTTGGCCACCCAGGTACACCTTAGATCCCACTCAGCTGCTGCTTGCTAGCACCCCCAGGTTCTTTTCTGTCAGGCAGCTTTCCAGCCACTGTCCCCATCCTGCAGTGGTGCACGGAGCTGTTGTGATCCCAAGGGCAGCACTTGACACTTTGCCTTGTTGAACCTCATCCAGCCAGCTGGCCCAGCCAGCCAACCTGTTCAGATCCACCTGTAGAGCCTTCCTTCCCTCTAGAAGATCAACACTCCCACCAACTTGATGTTGTCTGCTGACTTGTTGAATGTGCACTCTATTCCCTCACCCAGATCATTGATAAACATATTTAACAGGACTAGTCCAAATACTGAGCCCTGAGGAGCACCTCTAGAGACCACCACCACTCTCTGGGCCC
The DNA here is from genome assembly GCA_025920805.1 of Petroica traversi. Classification (NCBI taxonomy): domain Eukaryota; kingdom Metazoa; phylum Chordata; class Aves; order Passeriformes; family Petroicidae; genus Petroica; species Petroica traversi. The sequence continues at coordinate 14,618,303 of JAHLSL010000023.1, forward strand.
AGACAATTTATTTCAAAAACTCAGAAGACTAACCAGATATTTGTTATCAGTTAGCTGAAGCCTTGCACTGGTGAACTGCACTTAGGGGTTTTTTTACTAACATTTTGCTATGTGGCATAGAGTATAAATAAAATTAGTCTCAATTAACTGGCTTTAGAATTTTTCTTGAGACATTCTGCATTGTTCCAAAATTGTCTGAATGCACATTACATATATGTTAAGTAAAGTTGTAGTGGAGTACATAACTTGAATATTTCATAAAGTACAGTTGATGTTTAATTCAGTTTCTGCTTGTCACACAAAGTAAAAACGCATTTATTTTATTTAGAGTGATTCCCTGCTAACCAGCTAAGTCAGCTGAAATCAGTCATTTATTTTTAAAGTAAACCCCGTGCTCCTTATGTCCCTATTTATTCTTTATTTATATATACAGATATAATTATGTGTATGTGTCTGGATGAAACTGTAGCTGCATTTTCCTCCGATTGTGAGCTTTAAAATTCTGCTGTCTATGTTTTGTTTCTGTGATGTCACTTCAGGGACATTTTATGCTTTCAGTAAACATTGCCTTGAGGTTCTTGAAAATATACGGCTTCTTTAAACCAAGATAGAACAGATGGAAACTTCATTGCTTAAACAAATGGCTACAATTTTCTTCGAGGCACAAAATAGTACCATGAACTTGACTGAGAATTTAGGAAGCTTCCAGAAGCTTTTAGCTTTTAGTTTTTTGTTGGCAAAGGATAGAATGCACAAATTTTGTTCAAGAAATGTTTTACAAAAATCCCCTCTTTTCTTTCCATTTTCTTTTTTCCTTTTTTTTTTTCTGCTTTGAAAGAGAGAGCTGGAATTCCTGATTCAGATGACCTTTTGGATTAAGTTATTATGAGATAGATTTTGCATGACAACACCATTTTCTTGTTAGCTGTAGAAATTACAGTGCAGGTGCAACAACCTAAACTATTTTAGCAGGCTTCGCATTACTCGGTTACCAATTTTTGCAATTTAATCTAGCAAAAAAGTGCTGTGAAGTAGTGATATGTGTTGCCAAATAAATACCTTCATAGCATTTTTCATCCTTGTAAGTATGCATAGAACTTATTCTTGCACAGCCTACACCAGGCAGGAGCAGGACTATCATTTTCCCATAATAAACATTAACGTAAATTGCAACACATCCTCTGAGTCAGGGTCTTTATTGATCTCAGTTCAGAACATGCTTGTATCTTTGTGTGTGAGAGAGAATAATCCTAGTGCTTTTACAGCTGTTTTAATTTAAACTCCACTGATAAAACACATCTATAATAAGGTCTGCTGGAAGAGTTCCCAGCCCTGACAGTTATCTATAAATTAATGGAAGTCATATACGTGTGCTTGTTTGGAAAATATGTACAACAGCCTAAAGCAGATAACAGAAGTCACATCTGCTGGAGGATGCTTGTAACAGAGGTAAGCCCTTGTTACAAGTCTCTAATTCTGGCAACACAGTCGTGTTGCTAATACAGTCAAGAATAAGATATGGAGTTTAGTTAGAAAAGCAAGATCAAGATATTCCTGTGAATCAAATATTATGAGACTAATTACCTACGGCCCAGTCTTTAAGTTGTTCTTTATGGTACTGTAAGTATTAACTTGATTTTGGCAAAGGTCCAGACTAGAATTCCTTGAACCCTCAAAACACTTGTTAAACGTCTGTACGTTTCATGTTCTCTTGGCATTGCTTCGGCACCTGCAAATTAGTGAAAATAAATGAATGCTGAGCATCACATAGAGCAGATTTTCCAGGTGAGACTTACATACCAAAGGTTTTTACCTCTGTTAATATGTTTTGAGGGTGGGGAATTTTTTCACTAGCAGCTAGACATACCACCTGTGCTTGGCTCCTGCAGGCTCATTTCTTAGAACTGTCAAAGCCAAAACAACTATGCTGTGCCTCAGCTGCTTATAAACCAGGACCAAAGTGTGGAGTGAAAACTGAGCAAGGTGACTCCAACTGCAAATGTTTACACAGACAACAACAGGAAGACACAAAGGGAGTGTGGAGTAGCCATGGGACAGTACTGGTGAATGTGGCGGGAAGCCACCATAGTACAGCTGCAAATATGTGGGTTTTGTTTTCATCTCTACAGGGGAGGGACTGGAAAAAAGATAATGCGGCAGCTTTATTTAAAGGAAGTTGCTTAAAAGCATGAAAGGCAAACTTGGAGGAAAAGATATGTAGGGATGCTTGGAAATTAACCAGAGCATAAGAGAATGGTAGAATAAACAGATTGAGAATAACAATGTGGCCTCTCCAAACCCTTAGGATTAGGGAGAACATAGTCTGTGAAAGACTGTGAATGTGAAGATAAGTTACCTCTGGTTATGCAGTAGCCATATGGTCTTGGAAGGGCTATGTAGCCAAATATCAGGCTGCCACTGCATGGCTATCCATTTAGCAGGAGAACACACTTCATTTATTTAGGGCAAGAGAATACGATACTGTAAGAACTGAGTCATAAAATCATGTTAGTCTAGATGAATTTTAGCCATGGAGATGGGACTTTAACCAGAATTTCAGGAAAAAAATGAGCATGAACACTGAAGATCTGCAGATAAGTCAGTCTGTGACAGTGCCCCAGCTTTGAGCCCAGGTGATGGGCAGGTTGATGATTTCCACTATGACAAAGACAGCAGTAAAAGATATGTTGGATAAAGAAAAATTAATATGAGTTTAGACATTTTTTTAGATTCAGGGTTTGACTGCACTCCCTGTGAGACGTGGGAAAGTGACTGAGATTTTTACTTCAGTAGATTTGTGCTTATTTATAATAGGGGATTATCTGGCTCATTAAGATAAAAATTGGATAGTGTTAATCTTTTCTTTGAAGTGCCTACATGTAAGTTCTGTACCACATGAACAACAGTTCAATCCAACCAAAACACATTGAAATGCATTTATATACACACACTTGTTTATATAATGATTAAGATATAAGGCTGTGCTACGCAGAGCACCTTCAACAGTATCTCTGAGTATTCCTTTAAAACTCCTTATAGTAACGATTTTCATTAGCAGTTGATTTGATGTTTTAACTTAGAGGGAACCTAATTCCAATCTATGTTTGTATAACAGCTTGATAAACAATGCTGAGTATTGTGACTCTGTTTTTTGCCTCAGTTTCTCCCAGTGTGTATGAAGAGAATAGCAGTCCTGGTTCCACTTGTCAAACATTCTGAGAATAGTTGAGAAGCACTGTGTAAGACGTAGGCTCATCATTAGAAGCTCTTTCCACACACTACAGTTGTATTTGCACATAAGGGGAAGAGTCACAGAAGATGAGTTTGTTTCTCATCTATTTAAAAATCTTACAAGAGAGTGCATAAAAGAGAGTTTGTATTGCAGCTTAGGCATGAAAACAAAAACAAAAAAAAGAAAAGCAATAAAAAAAAGAAGTCTTATTCTAGCTCACGTACTTATTTCCTGAAATATAGCCAAGTCCTTATACTAAACACTCTGGTTTACCAAAGCCAAGTCTCAGTCATTCAAAAAATATTCAGTATTCAATGTTCTAGTGAAAAACTTCATTTACATTTTTAAATGTTATCATTTTCTTTTTCATCTATCAAAATTTCCCATGATCTCAAAACCAGACTTTCTATTGCCTGTGTGCACAATTTCAAGTCAAATAAGCATTTTGGGGTTGTCTAGGTTGTATGATTGAGGCCTTATGGAATAAACATTTATCCCTCAAAATATAAAAAAATTAATTGTTTTGAAAAATAGGCTGTTTGAAATGTTATTGCAAAGAATATATAACAGTGGACATTATATTCATTCTCTTTCAATCTGCTGCCTGCATGAGAGAGAACACTGAATGTTGAACCAGCAGACTCATGTGTGTAGGTGGTGATGACAGAAGGAACAGAAAGGCAGCAAAAAAACCCACTTTTTAAATTTCTATTTTAAATAGCAATTTACATTTCAGTTTTGGGGAATAATCACAATTGAATATGCAGCTCATAATTTTGAAAAATATTAGACGTGTCTCTGAGAGAATTTTGTATTTTTTCCAAGATCTAGGAAATCAATGAAAGGACAACAGGGTTGGGATTTTTTTTTTATTAGAGGAAAAGAAAAAATAAAGAAAAAGCAGAAAAACACTTCAGACACTGCACAGAGGGTAAAAAAAGTAATACTATCAATCCCCAAGCTAGTTTGTAATTTTCATCACATTTGTACAAAACCTTGTCAATAACATATGACCTTCAGAACCTATTCCCATATTGCCTACCATGTACCCCACACTAACACTAAGTCTCCTTCACAATGCAAATGACCTCATTACACCCCAAACCCATTCTCCTGCATAAACAAGACAAAAATAGAATTTTTACTCCTTAAGAACAGATTACTTAGGAAAGCCAAAAGTCCATGATATCTCTACAGCATGGAAATGTATTCAGAGCTGTATCCTGCTATCCATCACCCTAGGTAACACTTTCAAACACTTTGTGTCCAAAGGCATCAGCAACAGTCATCCCAAGGGCATTTCTGACTCTTCCCTTTATGTTAAGTCATTGTTGGGAGACTTTCTTTAGAGAAAGAGGCCAATGACACTTGCTCTATGACAGTCAACGGATAAGATTTCCTTCATTCTTCATGAAATGTGACTTATTTTGGCCACTTCTTGTCCTCCACTGTGGCGTACAATATTTTGGAAGAACAAAGTCTTGCTTTGCCAGAGCAAAGATTGGAGACAAGTTTGGGGCCTCTCTTTAGAAAAACCATCACTTTTTCTCAGAAGCAGGGAGTGAGTAGGAACCTTCCAAATTTTATCTGGTTATATTATACTGATCAGTGATTTTTCTTTAAAGAATTAGAAATTGTAAATATAATGGTTTTTGTTTCATGTCACATTTGAAATAAACCCCTGCATCATTAAACAGCCAGAGAAGTGCTCAAGTTCATCAAAGAAGGAAGTAAATAATAGCAATTATTCTGTCCAATATTACTTAACAATAACAAATCTACTCCAGGAGCCAGGAGTAATTACCACTAAGTATATTATACAGCAGCTGAGAAAAACTGATTTCTAAGCCAAGCTGCAATCTAATAGTGAAGACATCATGTTGTGGTAATTTGTGATATGACCCCTCTGAATATTTTAGAAGAGAGCTCACTGTTATCAGTAGCTACATCTACACTATTCTTTATCCCACTCTCAATAGCTGCCCCCCAGCCCTGGCTATTTGATCTTAGTTTCTGCTTCACACAAGCACTCCAAATGAAATATCCTTGGAGCTGTCAGGTCTTCTGAAAGATTTTGCCTACTGCCATTTTTCTGCACAGGATCTGTTTCTGCCACAGTCCCTCAGGTAAATATCACTGTCTGTGTTCCGACTTACCTACAGAAAAAGAGCATCTTTTGGCATCCTGTCTAACATAACATTATCACATCTGCACTGGAATGGTCCAGGTTGCTCGAAACTCTGAATACTTAGGCACATTAGAAATTCCAGTCTGTCCTTGCTCTATGATAGGTGGAAATCCTTTCTCTAAAGCAAGACTAACAATTAAAATCCAGAAGAGAGTGAAAAGCATCACTTTTAAAAATGAGCTATGCCACACCCTTAGATGATGGTGGTATTGCCGCTGGATGCTCTCTCTCTCTCTGCCTTTACCCATCTATATCACTCTTTTATCTTCTATCCTTCCTTCTAACCCCACTTCTCCCCACAACTCCATTTGTGGACAATAGTATGAAGCTGTAGTCTCCTCTGAGCTTGGTAATAACTTGTGTTCTTTGGCCAGCTGACTGTCCCTGGGTATTCCTGGCTGCTGTCATAGGTAGCAACTATTCTTTTTAATCATAGTCACTTTGCTTTTTCACCTTCTTCAACTCCCTTTAAACAGACTGGAGATTCTCCCATCTGGAGTGTCACTCTGTCCCTGGCAGGACAGTCCACTCAGGGCACAAGCATGATCACCCACATTTTCTTTACCATCTCTGGCATGCTTTCAGGTCAGAATGTGCTTCTTGTCGAGAGAGGCTAAAGGTTTCCCAAGGAAATGGCAGGTCTGTGTCTGTGTGTCTACCCAGATCCTTCCTGGCCAGCACACTGAGCCCCCACAGAGCTCCTGGAGGCCAGCAGGTGATAGAGCAAACCTTACTCTGAATGGCACAGGTATGTAGTGACCTGCTGTCCTGTGTGCCTTGCCCATGGCAAAGACCAAGGACAGCTTAGCTTTGGCTGGAAGAGGCCACTTGGATTGCAGCAGCCTCCCGTCAGCTTCAGGGCAGAAGAACCACTTCAGTCTCCTCAAACAGCAGTGTGTTGCCCGGTCTAGGCCATCTATTTTTCTGTCTGAACTATCTTTACCAGCAAGTAGTGTCCTAACAGTGTGTGGCTTGGCCTCACAGCATGAAGAGGTCATGTACAGTTATTGATTTAACTCTACCCTGCCTGTATTGGGTCTCTAGAAGATGGGTGTCCACATAGGACTAGCTGGCCATAAAGGGCACTTAGTCACTTTATAACAGTATGATTAAAATTTTTTAGGCTCATCATAGTGCAAAACAGTCTGTCAATTTTACAGCCATGAACGGGCAGGCCACAACCGCTGTCATCCATCCAGAGTGCTCAGGTCTTCAGTGGCACAGCTGGCATCTTTCCTGGCTGCTGGGAAACAGTATGTGAGTGATACAAAACAGCTTCTGAGGAGCCACAAAATGTACTTTGGCATTATTTCCTGGTTAGGTGGACTGCAAAATCCATGAGCATCTGTCTGGGAGCTCCTTATCAGAAAGCCAAGCCAGGGACACTCAGGGTGAACATGACAGCTGAGCATGGGAGCAGACATTTGGAAGGTACTCCTGTGGCTGACCAGCATGAGCAGCTGGCAAATTTGAGGTTGTTTCTATGAAGCAATGAGAATGTTTTCCTTTTGAAGGTGGTATTACAAACTAATGAGGGATTACAGTGCCATTTTTCATGACTAAGAATTGGTAAGCATAGATCTCTCAGTTTGTAGAGACAACATACAGAAAGACAATGCAGTCATTGCAATGTGACTCATTTGTGGCAATAAGGAAAAGAATAACGTACTTTTCTGACAAGCCAATGTTATTGCTGCTGTGCTCAAAAAGAAACAAACCTTCATAGGGCTTATCTAAGAAAGAAGGAACCTTCTCACTTTTGATGCATCATTAGGAAAATGTTGGATTTGCTGGAGACCTATTGGACTAAATAGACAATATGACATATTTCATTGTGACTGTTTTTCAAAGATCTCATTGGCTGTTTCACCTAAGTATTCTTTGGTACCTTCTGCCGTTTCTTGTTAATGGTGCTTTTTCCTCCAGTTCAAACCCATTTTTACCCTACTGAAATAAATATCTGTGCTGAAGTTCATGCTGTTTAAAGTAGTAGGGTATGCTATATTAGCAGGAGGTTAGGAGACCTTATTTCCACTTATTTCCACTTATTCCACTTATTTCCACTCCTACCAATATCAACTATATGACCCAAAACACCAGCTCACAAATTCTCTCACTCATTCAGTCTTTGAGGGAAAGTTTACAATGTTAGATAAAGTGTTTTTCTCTCTCTAGTATTTGCAAGTATTTTGCATACTAATAATATAATTTGGGATGGGGTTAAAGGTTGCCCTCCCTCAGCATGCTCTTTTTTTTCCATGCCAATCAAGAGACATCATATACATTCAAATCCCTCAGTTTTCTGTGTATGTTTTCTTTTGTAGGAATATGAGTAGAATATGCCTATTGACATTGCCTGTCTCTTATCAGTTGCTCCCTCATGTGGGGATCTGTTAATATTATGTGTAGTTCATATAATCCTTTTTTTACATACCACGTAAAATCAAGAGTTTATTAACTGAGGATCCGTTCTAAATGCAAATATGTGAGTAATGGGTCTCATAAATGTTATTACTCATTTCCCTCACGTGAAGCCACCCTGTTTCACAGCAGAAGAGACAGCAGAAACCAGTGTTACGGTCACTGCACACGGTATTTGGGATCACAGTGCAGCTACTCCTGCTGTGCTTACAAATGGATGACTCCTGTAGATGTGGCACTGAATTGTGCATGCCACAATAAATGTTCCTGGTTTCATCATCCCATCCCATGCACATATCTGATAATGAACAATAGCTGGTGTAATTTTTTGTATTCCAGGTTTGTTATTGCAGAATATATGAGAGAGATCGTCAAATGTCAAAGGGAAAAAAATGCCATGACAAAACTTGCTCAAAACTGTAACAGCATGCTTTGTGAGCAGTTAGGATAAAACACACAGCTGGTATGGCAGGCCAGGAGATGAGTATAATTTAGTCATTATTTCTGACCAATGTTGCCTTGGGCTTGCCACATCAACTCCTCCCAGAGGCACCTCTGATTGCTAGCACAGATCACTCTATGTCACCCTATATCCTAAACATGCAAAAATGGACTAATTCTATGAATGCTGATGTCTCAGAAGGTTTATAATATCATAGAATCACAGAATGTTTTGAGTTGGAAGGGACCTTAAAGATCATCTCATTCCAACTCCCCTGCCATGGGCAGGGTTGTCACTAGACCAGATTGCTCAAAACCCTCTCCACCTGTTTCAGAACACTTCCAGGAATGGAGGCAACTACAACTTCTCTGGGCAACCTGTGCCAGTGCTTCATCACCCTCAGAGCAGAGAATTTTTCAGTAATATCTAATTTATATCTACCCTTTTCCAGTTTAAAGCCATATTCACAAATTCCCTTTTACTACATTCCCTTGTAAAAAGGTCCTCTAGCTCTTCCCTCATCTACCAGTGCTGCAGCTCTATCATAGAACATAAAATTTTTTTGGCACAATTGTCCCTCAGTAAAGTCATATTGGTTGTCACCAATAACTTCGTTATTTTCTATGTGCCTTTGAATAGCTTCCAGAAGTACATGCTCCATAATCTTTTCCTTCTTTAAAAATGGAGAAAATGTTTCCATATTTCCAGTTTGTGGGAACTTCATTGAGACAACTTCTCAAATATGATGAATAGTAGCTTAGGAACATCATGTGCCTGTCCCTATAGGATTCACAGATACATTTCATTTATGTCCAAGGGACTCGAGCACTTTGAAGTTCCTTAGATGGTTCCTCTTCCACATTTTTAAAAGATCTGGCTTCAGTCTTGTCTAATGGTTCAAAATATTTGCTTTGCATGAAAATAAGAAGTATGAGCAATTTCAAGCATACTTTAGAAAGGCAACTTACATATTTGCTTTTTACTACTTTCAATTGTCTTTAGATTTGGATTTTTATTTTAGTCACTAGGTAACCTTTACTTTGTACACACAGTCCCTCAGGGGTTTTACTTTTTTATAAGTGGTATTTATTTACAGAAGATTTGACAAAAATAAATTAAAGCATTTTATGCACAGCTTCATCCTATTTCTTTAATAAGGCAAGTGTGGTGAGAGATTAGATATGAAAACCTTGAGAATTGAGGTGAACTCCCATGAGTATAGAAAACATACAAAAATTGGCTTATAATTAAGGTTGTTAAGAGGAGACTATGTCCTATACAAGGATATATTTAATAAAGCTGTATCTCTATACATCTTGGTGTCTTGCATGCACTGGCATATGATCAGTAACTTATATACGCTGGGAATTGGCATGTATTACTTTACATATGAAGACAAAAAGTAAACAAGATATTTTGGTTATACTAAATAACCTTGATTCTGCTATTTGTGAAAGTTAAGGGAAAAAAAATCAGATCTTCACTTTTTCCACCTGGCGAAATACGTAACATTAACATGCTGCATGGGACATTTCAGCTTTATTTATGTGATGGACAGCTTGTATGAAAATTTCTTTCATAGATTCAATCTGAACGTTTTATTGCTCAAGTAGGAAGGAGAAAACTCAGAATGACCTTTGAGTATCATATCTTCTTTTAAAGCCAGATTGATGGCTTCCCTTCTCTCCACTCTCCTGTGCCTTTTTCTCAGTAATGCATAAAAGCCTGGAATAAAATCTCTAGTGTGTAATGCATAACTAATTTTATTTTTTTACTCCAAACCCTAGCAATTGAAAGCCAAGTAAACACCAGCAGGCTGCATTCACTTACACTATGCATGTTGATGCTAATTGCAGTTCCCTAAGCATTTTACATTGTTTGCACAAAATAGCATTGCTCTGCCTTCAAACAGTCAGTTTAGTGACAGCTGGAATGAGTTTATCTCATACTGCTTAGTGTCAGGTGCATTCTTACAGCTTTCCTGTCTCCTTTTGAGGGCTAATTAAGGCATTCTTCTCTCTTGTTTAACATTTACATTTAAACAGCTGCATCTCATTTGGATATAATGCAAAGATGGGCACCTGGCTTTCTTTCCCTGAGATAATTCTGGGAGTTTTTTTTTAATTTTGCTCCCCCTCCCTCCAAAATGGTTATATTTGTGCTTATGTAGGGAAACGAACCGAAGCGGCTGTAAATGGAAAGAGCCGCTCTTCATTCACAGACAGGGTGCATCTTCCCAGGATTCTTCACAGCTAGTCTCCTTAGGATACTCAGGATGACAGCAGAATGCAAAGCAGAGTCCTTGAGCCTTCAGTCAGTCTGCTGCCTTTGTCAGGCTCAGGCTCTTTTTCCAGCAGAAAAATATGGAAAATGTAACCATAGCAGTTTCATAAAACCTCGTGCTCCATGTTAGCAGAAGGGGTGCAGAGGTGCAGCTCACTGTGCTTTCAGAGGTCCACACGGGCCCAAATTCTCCAAGGAGCACACCTTTATACAGAGCAGTGGCCAGGACTACAGCCCAGCCTTCAGGCAATAAGTGTTTTGATAGGTTCAGCAGCACCTTTCACAAAAATCTTGGTGCAAGGTACAAGCCTGTCAGATGTAGCACTTGTTGTGGTTCTCTCCATATTTTCGACTCTTCGTCATCAATAAGATTCTTAAGATTATGAAAAAGAAAGAAAGAATATTCCCAAGAAATTATGGAAGATCCAAGGGCAAAGATCTAGCTCCATACATCTCTGCGGGACAAGCATCATCTTCTTTGCTCAACTTTTTATGATATTTTCTGGTCAGTAAAAAATTACTAGGAACATTAGGTATTAATATCATGCTTAAAGAAATAGTGTACTACGCTGCAATAATCCAGATGATAATAATAGTATATATACACACGAGATAATTAATGAAACAGGAAAACTAGACTGTGATCATAAGTTGAAGGGCATAAGTTTATTGATACAAGTTAATGATATCAGGTTCTTATTGCAATTGATCTCCATTTCTCAAAAGGAATGGGGAAAGAAAAGTCTTCTCTCCTTGGAAAACATGATAATGGGAACCAAGAGAATGTGGAAGGTGTGTCCCACCTGTGCTATCAGGGACCAGCAGGACTGCAGTGCTGATGCTGCAGCCTTGCCCACTTGGGGACCCAGGATAACTGAGGGCAGCACAAGCCATGACTCCAGTTGCCAGCTGATGGGGAACAAGGCAGACACCTTGCCAAGGAGCTCCACAGATACTTCATGTCAACAGAAGAGGTTGGGGAGACTGGTGCTGTTTGTAGGGATTACTTCTCTCCCTGCCAGGAAGTGACCAGCCTGCAGCTTGTTCCTTCTTTGCTTTGCCTCCGGTCTATTTTTGCCCTTTCTCCTTGCCCTGGAGAAATCAGAATTGATGTCCCCTTTCCATCCTTCTCCTATTCTCAGAATTCTTGCCCTGATACCCCATCCTGCTTCATTGACTCTAATTTTCCTAATCTAATATGATGGATCTTTGGAAAGCTTCTTTTGCCATCCTACCAGCTTCTACTTGATGGCTTCACTTGGCCAGTCTAGAATTTCCTTTCTTAATCCCTCAGCCAAACTACAGGCTGCTTACACTGCTATGTGTAATCACACCTCATTCTCTTCTAATTCAGTGATATAACTTCTCCTTTTTTTTTTTTTTTTCTTCCCCAACAGATTGGTTTGGAGAACTTCAAGAGACTCCTGGCAGAGGGACTCAAGTAGGACTGGAATAATTACAAAAACTGAAGAAAAAAAAATTTATGTTCAAAGTAGCACTCAGCAAGCAACTGCACACAGATAGGACTTTTCAGAAGACTTAAATGTGAAGCTATAGCAAGTGTCAGTGTGTGTAAATTGTATTTTTCCTCAAAAGGTTTGTAACTGGACAAGTTACCAAAAATGACAAATGGTACATCTGGTTTGGAGGCTATACCCCTTCAATAAAATTTTCAAGTTTGTATATGAAATTATGGGACACTAGAGCACCTAAAGATGAAGAATAGCAAGGAAATATTCATCTAACTGCATATGAATATCTTTATCTGAGCATGGAGTCACTGGACATTCAAAGTACTCTAGAAAGAAACAGGCACTTCTGCAGCAGACTACTAAAATAGTACAACCATTTATCATAAAGGTGTCCTAGGAGAATTATCTCACATACAAAGTATAGATATCTGAAATAAGGTGAAATTGATATCAAAATTCAACTAGAGCAGCCTCCTTTCCAACTTCCTATTTTAAACCACCCAAAGGATATTTACTGAACCACTCTGTGCAGAGCAATGTGAGCCCTGAATATAAAACATTACTGGAGCATTGAATATGGAATGCACCAAGCAATCCTGAGAAGACAAGTTGCTTCTTACAACATAGAATTTTATTATTCATTTTTTCACCTAAAAAACATGAACCTTTTATGTTACAGCAGAAGTACACTGTCTCTGAGGAACAGGACTGCATTGAAAACAGACTGTTGCTTCCCATAACCCATTTCTGCATAACACATAAGTTTTCTGTTCCTCAAATATATTAATGATATAACCACAGGGGAACTATCTACATTGATTGCTGGATAAAAACTGAAGCTTTTTAAACAGCTTATCCTTGCACAAAGGCTTATTATCAACTTGGACAGTAGCACAAGATTTGGAACAAGGAGTTGGGTTTATTGCCAGATTTTATCATGAAAGAAATGAAGACTAGATGAGGTGGCTGTCATTTTGTTCTGGTTTTAATAGAGTATTTTTCTGCTGGAAGAGTCAGCTCCTTCAGAACCTAAACTTGCCTCAGGAATTTATTGATTTTAACAAACAAGTATCAAAAGGCAGTCTTTAAATCTCTCCATTTAATTCAAGTGATGTTAAAGTGTTTCATGGAGACTAGCTGAATAATTTCATTGAATTTGAGTAATTGCATTCAATAAATTTTTCTCTGAGAATGTAGAAGTATTTTACTTGGGTTTGTAATTTTTTTTTTCCAGTTCAAGTTCTAAATTACAGCTTTCATACTGTGGCTGTGCTTTACATTTTCCTCTATCAAGCCTGGTTGACATCTTTCACTGTAAGTCCTTTTTTCATTGTTAATAATGGATCTTGACCTTTTCTCTTTTTGATCCACAGTTCAACCTGCATTTAGGCTAAAGCTGGGAGAAATAATACATGATATGATCCATGTTAAAAGATCATGGTGGTGTTTTCTTTGAGCCACAATAAAGGTATTCTGTGGAGCAAGAGCTTACATACCAGTGAAAATGTAACCAAAGGAACTTTTTCAAAATTGTTTTTCACACACGCTAAAAGAAATATTCTTGAATCTCTTTCAGCTCCTGATTCTGTCTGAGCCATACATATATCACTTCCCCACCCAGCACAGTTATTCATTCCTCTCTGAGTATAGGGCTCAAGGATGTCAGTGCTATGACCAGAGATCACATGAGCATATGCAGTACCAGAAAGAAACGGGCACTAAATTTGGGAGATATTTTCTCCTTTCTCTGAATGTCTCTCAAGCACCAGAGTTCTTCAGGAGGAGAATCAGGGTTTGAGAATACAGAAGAGCAAAAATGTGATAGGGAAAAAGGTAGAAAGTGGGAGGATATTCAAGTTTGAAGAGAAAAAGAGACTTGTAGAGAAAATAAATTACTTTTAGAAGTTACAGGAGAGGAAATTGGTCAGAGGCAGGAAGAACAAATATTGCATGTGCAAACTGGGACTAAAACCATTGGAGTGATACCATGGCTAACAGCTAATGAACGTAACAGGATATATCTGTGGTAGGGAGTGACAGGGCTAAAAACTCTGGCAGTTCATGCCCTCTTATAAAACACATGGGAAAATGGTCAGAGAGTGCCAAGGAGGTCAATAAAGCCACAAAGAAACAAGGGAGAAGACGGAGCGAGTGTCATGTTTTAAGACAGATGTAGGGCTTGGGTTGTGTGAAGGGAAGAAGACATTAAGGTCAGTAAAAACACTGACAAGAGCAGTCTAAGAGGAACATGAAGGTTTCTTGAGCCAGGAGACCTGTGCAAAGATTAGGAACTTCTATGGGATTATACGACGACATCTTGTAAGGATAATTGGTTTTGTGGAGGCAAGCCCCTCATCTGGAGTTGTGTGCTGAGTTCTGGTTTTCCCATAGAAAAAAAAAAAAAAAAAAAAAAAATTCAGCAAAAAAAAAGGGGGTTCCAAAAAAAAGGGTTTTCAAAAACACTACCCCCCCCCCAAAAAAAAAGAAAAAAAAAAGAAAAAATAAACTTGACTCTTTATTTCACTGAAAGATAAAGAGTAGATAAATAAGAAGGTGCAAAAAAAAGACATGCAAACTAACGAGGAGCATTCGGGTGGTAAATTGAATGCTGCCCTGTATTTTCTCTATTACTTCATTGTAACAGAGGGACATCTAAGGAAAGGCAAAAGATGTAAAACCAGTGTGTTTTTCATGCTTGGGCTCTAGAACACCTTCTCATGAGGCAGTAACACAGCTCAGCATGACTGTAAAAGGGATTGAACATTTGTGTGGATGAGGCCATGCAAAGTTACAGGCTTACAAACTGTAAAAAAACCAAAAATATTTGGAAAGGATAGAAGGCTTCTGCCTCAGGCTGTTTCCCAGCTTTTAACAAAACAATGAGAAAGATTCTTCTTCCTTAGGAGCAGTTTTTGAGATTTCCAATGTCATATAACTCAAGACAACTTTATGATATAATAGCATGAAATTTCTCTCATTTTGGTGGTTATCTGTATTTACTGTCAGTAATTATGTACTTTTCTAGATGGCTGTTGGTCATGTGCACGTTTCTGTCTATGTTTGGACAATCCCCAAGATGTGCCTGTCGCTGACTGGTAACTCCTGTTTAAAAGGTTACAGTTTATTGGTCCCTGGTCACTCTTGCTAGGAAGGGCCTTTAGCACACCATTCAGATCTGGCTTGTACCCAAAGGTAGAACTGCTATTGTTAGCCCTCTGGAATAGGTGTTAGTCATGCATTAGCTGCAAATCTGATCTCTCTCACTTAAATTAGGATTGGTGATCTCTTGCCGGGGGCAGCCTGTTACTCAGTCATTTACTGCAGGGAGAGCTTCTGCCTCACACCGAGGGAAACCTTAACACCACTGCAGGCAGCACATGGGGCTAGCAGGCCCATATGGCCTCTCAATATATGGCCAGATTCTACCACAGAAAAGCATTGTTGAGGATGCCCGAGCCTTCAAAAGTCTGAACTTTCATGGGCTCAGATTCAGCAACGAGCTAAATAATGTGAGCTCTAGGACCTGTACATCCTTAGATACTTTATTAAATCAATGTCTTTCATTCCAGCTCTCCCACCTCTATTTCTAGCTGCTGCTTGCAAACCATAATGAAATAAGAATATTCCTTGCTGCTAAAAACAAGACATTCAGTGCTTCAAAATGATATATGAGCTCCTCAGTGTGTGCCAGTACAGGACCTTCTGATGAGTTAGAAACAGTACATTCCACTCAGTTCCCAGAGGGGTGTCTATGCTGGTGTTTCATTTTAAAGGAAGAGTCAGATTTTGAAACAAATTGCCTATTGTCTCTTTTTTTTGTGCTTTGATTTGCACCACAATGCTCTTGGAGTGCAGGAACTGGATTCCTTCTGGATGAAACTAAACTGGACGGTGTGCTCCTGGGATTGCACTTAATACACTCCAGCTGTAAAGGACACTCAGGTCATGGGACCAGTTTAGTCCTAATATAAGCCCACTGAAATGTGTAAATCACAGATGTCAGGCCCTAAGCATCAACTGTTACTTCTACAGATCTTGTCCACATCATTTAATAATACAGACTCAGCAAAAGTCACCAAATGACCCAGACAAGTATAAGATAAATGACTACTTAAAAACTATTGTCCTGTTGCTTCTTCAAATTCAATATTCAGGCAAAATTACCACATACTGATGATCTACTTTTCCTCAGAGGTACCAAGGCTTTTATCAACATGATATCTAAGTGCTGTAAAAGAGAAAAAAATGTTGTGTAAAAATATTTTAAGACTCTAGTTTTTCTTCCCCTCCCCCCCATTTTTTCCCCTCTACATTTTTTCAAAGTTTTTTTTTAACTTACAGGCGCCTGCACTTATGATTTCTATAGCACTCCCTTAGCAGGTATAGATGTCTAACTACTGAAAAGGATCCTCAATTTAGGTACTGTGCCTGGCAGATGCAAAGCATTATGTGACTGCTAAGTATTATTAAGCTGAAGAGAAGGCAGATTAATGAGGAAGGCATTCTGCTCTGAGATGAAAGGGGCTGTATTAGTTTTTCATACAAAACCTTGTAGGGAAATCCTGTTTTTGTGAACATCACAAGCTCCTGGTAATTTGTTTATGTAATGCCAAAACACCTTCCCTGTTTGTCTTTAAGTGATTTAGCAGGTTACAATAAGATGCTGAGGAAGATGGATGGCATAGTACTTCATAAGACAAACACAACAGAAGTACTGATTCTCTGGAGAGCCTTGACTTGACCTTACTTCAGTATTAATGACACTCAGGGTTACCACTAAAGTTTTTGAAATTTTGAAAATGTTCTTAAATTTATCATTTTTTTAATGTTCTACTTTATTAAGAACAAATTCTAATATTCCCAGTGTTGCAAATACTAATTGCAAATAGAATTACTTCCAAAGATTTAAAATGTACTAGCATATAAAAAGCAAACCAAGTAAAAAAAAATGCAAAACATTTCCTTTAAAACTTTGTAATTACAACCCAAAGATGTTTTGGACCAAACTGCTTGTGAACAGCACTATATAGTCAGATGGCTATAAGGAAAGCATTTGAATTAACTTCTTACCTTCTTATTTATTTTTGGGTTTCTATAAATCAAAACTCTACTCTAGCTCAATGCTCAGCCACTCCTAACCAACTTTACAAAGGTACTGCTGGGCACTGACTCAAGTTGCAGGGCAGAACCAGACCCATGGGGCACTCTTTCAGTTTGACCCTAATATTTTCACTGTCACTTTGGAACCTGGTGTAGACTGAAAATGCCAGGGAGGATCAGAGATGGGCTGCACTATACTTTCAAATAATGACTATTCTTCATTAAAAGAAGAATCCCTCAGAAAATATAAATATGTGCCCAAAATATGCCAATATTTACAAATAACATCACAATATTAGACTGAAGTGAAGCATTCTCCAAAGGTATCTGAAAATAGAGTTTATTATTCATAAGTTACCCAATGTGCAAACATTCTTATTCAGCAGGGAATCCATTACATGGAGATTTTATTCCCAAATATTTTTATGCAGGCAAGAATTTAATGAAAACAAGATGCAAGTCTCTGGAAGATGGAAGTATCTGAAAGGCAGAAAATATCAGTGTCTAATTTAATGATGACTCCGTTTCAACCACTCAGTGGTGTTGGGTCTGAAAAAAATAATCCAAATAATTTTTCTCTGTAAAGATCAACAACACATCTGTTAATTGAAATGGTGAGAGAAGGTGGGGAAAAGAATATAGTCACATGTTGTAAGGCCAGAAAAGGCTTTTTTCACACAGTCCTGCAATAATAGACACTTCAAGATTTTCCAAAGCTACTCTTGCATTGTACCTTTGACATCTAATATTCTCTTATCCATACTACTAAGAATGGATTAAATAATCTCACTCTGAACTGATATAACTGCACTTCAATGGAAACACTTAAATTCTGTTAGAAAGTTATTCTGAAAATTTCTCTCAGGTTGGCTAAATTGAGCGAGTGTATTATTACTCTGACTGTAAAAAGAGCCTCAGTGGAATCACACTGTATGTCATTCAGGGAGCCCTTGGCTCAGTGCATCTCCTTGCAGCTCTCAGCCATAAAATGGACCCTGGGCTCCCATTCCTCCTTTTTTCCCTACAGAGTAGCAGTACCAGGTCTGTACTCCTCCTCAGTCCTACTTTCCCTATGCATTTTAACTCCCTCAGGCATAAGGGACAGCTCCTTATTCAGCTGACTCTTTCCAGGCTGCTGCTTTCCACAGCACAGTCTCCCACACTGCAAGCGCAGTCTGTGCTGCTTACAGATGTGTGATCTAGCATTGAACTGTTACAAGCTTTCAAAACTAAAAAAAGTTTCCTAGCAAAGTTTTTTATATAATCTTCTAGAAGATACCTCTGTGAATATTATATTATATTAATATATATTAATTTTTAAAAGAAATTTAATTTTCTTTTCCTGAAAAACATTCCAAGTGATCTCTGACCAAAAACTTTTTATTGTTGCTGCAGAAATGAACTTGAAAGTAGGTAATTTGTGGTAATGTCCTGCTAATGCTGCCAAGATATATATCCTTAAACAAATACAGGTTCCATTCCAAGCCTTACTTTGTGATTTCAGACAGTCATGAGTCAGATTTTCCATACTGCTAACACCCAGGCTGTTCCAGTGGTTCAAACCTTGGATGCAGCTTTGCAGCCCAAGGACCAAGTAATAAAATTTACATTTTTCAATTGGGCTGGTGCTATACCATTTCCTATAATCCTTGTCCAACTGACAGGCCTTCTACCTGCCATAATGCTGGTATGGGCTTTGTATCATTGTTGGTATGGTTTTTCAAGAGGCTTGTTACACAGCACAGCTTCTGATTATTCAGGCTTTATAAAACTCGATATTGTGTACCCCAAATGGCTGCTTCTGGCAGCTGCTGCTATCAGTTCTTAAAAGTGCTGGCATTAGACAGGAAAATAGGCAATAGGAGAAAGCATTTTCTCTCACCCACATTAACACAGCAATGTATTATAGCAGTGGGAAGTTCTTTTTGGCCTTACACATGATAATTCAGGAGAAATATTAGCAATTTTATTTGAGCATTAATTGAATTGATCTAGTTCTGATTACCACAATCTGAAAACACCTTTTCCAGTGTTCAGAGGATCTAATTATTCCCAGAAGAAATGTCCTGTTAATCTGAGATATAGTAAGTATGTGAATGGACTAAATAATCTTGCAGTTCATAACCCTGTAGGTATCTCTCTTCTTACACGGCAGAAAAGTAAACAGAAACATCACAGAACGAACAGCTTAAAAAAAAAAAGAGGTTGTTGTATCTAGCAGAAAAATATACACCATGTAGCCCCATGTGCTTCTCTTTGAAATCTAAAGATGCTTGAGGATTTCAGAGCATTTAAAGGAGAGTCAGAACAAGGACACAAGGCTTCAGCAAAGAACAGATGGTTAAATATGAGGTTCCAGATTATCTTCTGCTTGACAAAGACAAGACTGTTTTGTAAAGGCAGCATCTAATGACATGTGGCTGAGGTTAAAAGAACATCAAGTCATTACCACAAGGAGGAAGTCATCAGCTTTCTCAATATGCATGCCCAATCCTTTAATCATTTACCCATGCATCCTAACAGGAATTCTGCCAAAATATAAACTGTTAGATTGACTGCTACAAAATCTTGAAAAATTGGAGCAAGTGATCTGTGCAGAAATGGTAATGCACAAACAGTATCAATAACTTTTGCATTGGCAGCTGAACCAGAAAAGCCATGAGCAGGAAAACAATAGGAAAACTACTTGATTGTGCCATTTACTTCACTAATATCCTCACTTTTTCATGGAGTGTTTTCAGATATGCTCCTACCATGTTACTTGCTAAAAGAAACCTACCCTAAATGTCCTGGGTAGGACAATATCAGGACTATAAAGGAACAGTTCCCTAAACTTGTCAGAATTTGGCAGACAAAATTATCTTTGTCTCATAGTTTAATAGCATGCTACTGATTTTGTTTCTATGGTAGAGCTTATGTAAACCAGCACGGCATTTTTGAATACATTATCTACTCTGTAGTGCAGGAGTGACTACCATTGCTCAGAAACCTCATTTCAAAACCTGAGGTGTCTGGGATACACACCTCTCCAAGCCTGGAGAGGAAGAGACATCAAGAGTAGCACTTGAGAAGTGGACAAGGACAATAGATTCCCAAACTCTCTGTTGCAGAATAAGAAGTGGCTGAATATTCAACTGAGATCCCATTAACATCTACCTCATCACATCTTCTAGCCTGCTACTTGCTGCATTTGGAGATTCAGATTTCCTTCCATGTCAACAAGGCCCCAACTCAGAGAGCCTACAAAATTATAAACAAAACAATATTCCTATTTCAGGAGCTTCCCCATTAAGCTTAAAACAAATTATACTAATATTAATTACTGCTACTACTTCTAAGTACCTTCCTAAGGGACTAGGATCTCACAGAATCTATGAAAGGCCAAGAAGCAATGCTGCTGTGAGCAGAATGATCTGTGTTTTTGTACACTAGATTACTGTGATCAACAGCAAAGAGAACATTCCTGAGGCATGTGGAGGGAGAATCTAACCAAGGCAGTCTATTTCTAGGCATTATAACCAGTGAAAGCCAACAACCAATTTTAGGGAGAAATTGGTAGAATTTAGGCTATTAGTATGGACCTAATGTATTTCACTGTAGAGGTGGCTATTTCTGTCTGCTGTCTTGACCTTGGAATAGTGCCCCGGAGCAGCACCTTGCCTTCCTCCTGTTATGCAATGATGAGCTCTTTTGAAACCATGGAACTCTCATTCTCACTTCCAACAGAGTTAAAGTGGACATTAGGAGTGCTGACTGCTGGTAGTCATGGTAAGCTTGAAACACAGTCAGAGGCCAGTTAAGGAACCTTTGCTCACAGCTGTAACTCCTTACAGCCTGCTCTCTCATGATCCAAAAATATCAGTCAAGTGTTTGCTTGGAGTTTAATAACTGACCTTAAAATAATCTATAGAGAGGATCACTGGCTGAGGAAGGGGAGTCAAATCATTTCACTTAGGGGATTTTGGTAATTCATTTTTCCATACAAAAGCAAAGTTTATAATAAATGTAATTCATACTGAGTTTGATGGGTTCTATTCATAACAGTGACTAGTGTGCTTTTAGTTCAATCTTTATACACTATAGAAGTCTCAATAAACACATAAACTATAAAGAATTTCCTGTGCTGTAGGGAGCTATTGAGGTAGCTCTGTAAATAGGGACTTGTGCTAGTAATGACAATTATTTCAACAGGATTTGCTTAAATAGTGAGTGCTTTCAGAACCATCTTTTATTGGTAAAGTCATGACTTCTATTTGGCCATAATTGATGCCTTCCCACTCAGTAATTCCTAGGCTGATAGGAAGATAACTATTTTTCCTTTGCCTCCCCAGAGGCCAAATATGGTCATGTGAGCTATTTTAAAAACTTTTTAAAAATATTGTATATGCACATTTGGGCATTAACTCAGTAGTATGATTGGTGCATGTTTTTCCATTTCTAAAGCTTTGTGTTTTGTTCACCTCTCCCTCTGTGCTGTAGACCCAGCCTTCCATAGGCTTTCAATACATAAATTTAAATGGCTAAGCTAAATATCTGAAGGATGCAAAACCAACTTAGCATCATTATCTCCCAAAACACTTCTTCCTGGACAAAGGCAATCAAGTTCAAAGGAAACTAAAAGATTTCTTCCCTTCTAGACTTTTGTCCTACATATTGCATAGACAAAGTTCAAATCAGTGATTTCTTACAAGTGTATACCCATAAAATTGTTAAAAGAAATAAGTTACTTGCATTTTTTTCCTGAAAACAGGGAAACTGGAATGAAAATCCAAGTCAAAATGGGACAAAATCAGAGTACTGAAACAGATGGCCTGTATTTCATTCTTTTTGGATTGAAGGGAAAAAGCCAACTCATCCAGAAGAAACAGGAAGAGAAGAGAGGATTGGAGGGGCAGACACTTGTGATTTGTGCCATTGTAAAAGAGCCTCTGAAGTGTCTGATTCACTTATAGCACCTCACATTAAACTTAAAGGAGACAAAGAATCCCTCCTGACACCTTCTCTCATCTCTCAAGAAAGTGGGAACAAAACATTTTGCAGAAAAATCTTACACCATGTCCTGGGCAATAGAAAGAATCTGGGGTTAGATTTGCTCACATCTCAGCAGGAAACAGCTCAGTGGGCTGGAGGGACAGAACTGCTGTCACCTCTGCTGGCCCAGGGACACGAGCTTTTCCCCCAGGCTTCTTGTCTTGAGCGCTTGCCTCCTTCCCTTGTAGAACTCTCCTATGTTCAGGGACAGTATTTTCACTATTTTCTTACCATGTCCCCTCCATGCTGCCTTGCTTCTGTTCTGCAGTGCAGGCATGGATGGGAACGTGGCCTCTGCAACAGCACCAAGGATGAGCAGTCCTGACTCCTTGCAAATAGGAAGTCAAAGACAACATCAAGGGCTTATTCATAGCAGGGGACCTTTCTCACCCCAGAAGATCACAAACATATTAGTTATACACATATGGAATTCCTGCATGAGTTCAGCTTTTCTTCCCTTGCATCACTTAAAAAATCTACTTTTTCTGATATCATGCCCAGACAGTAATTGTCATTTGGTGTCCAGAGAGATGTTCTTGCCCAGACAGATGTTAATGTTCTCAACTTCCTCTTTCTGCAGTGACAACATTAAAGATCAGAAGATTAGCTCAAATCTAAGAGTCACATAAAGAGCACATGAATACCCAGAGGTGCAAGGAGAGGCAGAGAGTAGAAGAAAAGAGGAATATCTGGGTTCATGGCAGCATGGTTGAAGTATTTGTCTTTAAAGTGTTTAAAGGACTATAACTGTGGTCTAATATAATTTCATTCTTGCCTTTCTAGTTCTCAAATATACCCTGAAGCAGAGTCAAATACCTTTATTGTTAAAGTATCAAAATAAATGTTGTGTTGTTTTGTTGGGGTTGGTTTGTTTGTTTGTGAGCCTTTTTTCTTAAGTGAACATTATTTGTCAGTCTGCAAAAATTTTTCAGACAAGGTCTGACAACTGTTGTATTGAAATATATTTTAGAACTGTGTTCTCCAGATTGATTTTCAAAGGTTGATTTGGCCTTCAAAAGACTATGCTATCTGTCCTTTCTCTTGTCATTTGATCAAAGAGGATTTTCCCTTTATCTGGACAAGCAGAAATCACATAAATATTCCTTTCTCCCCCTTTTTTTTATTTGGTGTCTTTTCTGGGAGGTACCACCTTAAATTTTGCTTTCTTGCCTTGCTATGCAAAAACTGGTGTCTGTATTCTAACTGCTTACACTAGCTTTCACAACCCTCCTGAAATTTATTCAGCTAATCGTGCCTTTTCAGTTAATACACTTATATGGAACTAATAACATAATCAAATTAAAACACTGAGAGGTTCCTTGTAATAAAATATACCCTGCCTCACTGTGTTTCCATGCTGACCTTGACAGTGAGCATTTTTTACTTAAAGTAATTAGTTAGATGGCTACTACTCCCTCAAGAAATTCTGCTCCCTTTCATGATCTGAGGAGTGTGTGAAATATTGCTTCAGTGTTTTGTCAGTTTTTTAAATCATTGCACAACTAGGTTTTTCTTTTCTTAGTAGAAATGAGTGTAAGGACTCCTTTTTAATAAAGATGAGAGCTTCTCAGTGAGGTGAGAGCAATCCATGTCAGTGGTCACCAGTAAACTAAAGTCACAAAAATCCAGGACATTTGAACCCCAAAATGGAACAGATGCACCCAAATAACATGAACCTGAGACATGACTAAGAATGAAAAAATAGAACTTTTTCCATGCAACTTTTCTTTTAGCAAAAAAAAAATAAAATACTATGTTGTTTAGAAAACAAAATTATACACAATAACTTATAAGGAGCTTTTTATGGCTACTCAAGGCCATTATAGGGAAATAAGTCACAGTCCCAGTTTTTTTCTACTCTCTGGACATCCAAATTGGACCCGACTTTTCTTGAAGCAGTGTGAGGGAAGACAGTTCCTCATTGCCTCAGAGCCTCAGAGCAGGTGAGACTGTCAGACAATGCAGCTAGGGATAACCTAACCCCTATCCTGAGGTTCTGTGGCCACAGAATATTTCAGAAGGATTTTTTTTTTCCCCCCAGAGGAAAACAGTGACATTTTCCTTGGAAAATCTCTCTGAAATTGTTCACTGTATCAACAGTTTCATCATATTTTTTCTCCCTACCTTATTCCTTTCCCCTTTCTCAAATACTTCACAGAAAAAGAGCCTTAAAATGGAGAAGATGAGCAAGACTCCTTGTTCATGTTCTCTTTTTTTTTTTTTTTTTTTGCACAAGAAAACTTGAATTTTCTTTAGCAGCTGTTATTACTTCCAGCTGAGGGTCTTTTAGAAATATATTAAACCTCAAGGAAACTGTATGTCCACATGTAAGTTAGTGTTTTACATTCTTGTAGAGAAATTTGCAAAAGAATAATTTTCTGAAAGGACATCCTCTAGAAAATCAGATTTATGGAGTGTGAAACATTAAACTAATGCAGCAAAATGTGTTATTTTAGAAAATGCTGTCAGGTTGGACTAATAAAACCTGTACCCTTAGTTTGCAAAACTTAGGGCCAGGAAAGTACATCCCATTCTTTTCTTTCTTCTTTATAAACCTTTTTATTTTTATAATAGTTTCTAGTGTGTGACCCCATCGTCTAATGTTACATAACTTGAAACAATCTCTTTTTTTATATTGATCATCTCTAGCCAGAGACTCGAGGAGTACTCTCTGCTGTCGGATCTGCAATGTAAATGACCTTTTTTCTTTTCCTGTGCTAAATTTCTGATACAGCTGGTGCAGACAGGAGAATAGCAATCTGTTCTTACAGAAAAAAAAAAATGCTGAGAATGGAGAATATTTTCCTTATCATTATTTTACATGAAAATGCTACAGTATTAACAGGATATGTTAACATGCATGAAGACTGCAATCCCTTTAAAATTTTCCCTTTACAAAAATATTTTTTGAAAGATGTTTTCCACCACTGAACCTTTTTTGAAAGGATCTTTGGAAAGGAAATCTAAAAGAGAGTTTGATCATGCATTTCAGAGAATATAAGGCGGCAAAAATTCCATATGCTGCATTTTCAAAACAGCTATAAAATCCAGTTTGTATTCCATTTTTCATTAAAGATATATAGAAACGAATAACACTAGAGAGTTATATAAACTTTGTGTCAGTAAAGCTTTCTTCCTGCCTTTCTCTATCACTTATTCTATGTAGGTCATATAATTTCAATCCAACTTCCAAAATGTGACATTTATTAAGTCTTTTCATATCTTTCTTCATTTACAGGCACACCTAGTATTCTAGGTCTGCCTAGGTACACCTCTGGGAGACAGAGAGAGAAAACCACATTATAAATTATATGCTTTAAAAATTTGATCATCTGTCAAAAACTTTGGTTATCCAAGTAATATATGTGCTTATTACAAGTTTTCATGAGATATTTGTAGCATTGGGAAGCTTTTGAGATGTTTCATTAAACAGAAAACAACAACAACTTTAAAATCTCTGATATGGGCAAATGTTGGCTATTGTTACAGTGCTCACAGCATGCAGCAATGCTCATGCTTCACATTTCTGTGGTTAATTTGGACCACAGTGACTGAACTAAGCCGCTTAAAACTAAAGCTAAGGATAATAGTGTTGTGAGATCTCTGGAAGGGCCAACATGGCTAAATTTCATGAAAGACAGAATACACCAAACTATTGCTCTCAAAGAAGATTTTGGGTTGTTTCAGAATTTCCACAACTTAATAAATATGCTTCATGGAGCTTGAGAGACTGATTTCCTAGCCTTAGTTTTATGAACAGATTTGCTTTTCAGCCTGTCAATCTATGATCCTCACATCCAGTACTAAACAACTATTTGTTTTTTAGTGTAGCTACTGGCTGAGAACTCCTTACTGAAAATCCTCCTGCTGTTCCACTTGGCATATAAAGACAGCAACTTACCCAGTTCCAGGAAAAACTAAGAAATTCACAGTATCTTTCACAAGAACTGTATCTCACAGATCTTACAAATAATTTTAACTCCAAGAAATGAAAAAAAAAAAAATCTAAACATTACAGAAGAAACTCTGAAGACAAGCTGACACTTTCTTTTTTATAGAGGGTGTTGCTGTAAGTCATCCATTTTTTGTGCTGTACATGATGTGTAATTATTTATATTACAGAAAGACATGGTCCAAAAAGTAATTCTGGATTGAGCTAAGCATTCACCTATTCAAAAGGTACTCATGCTTCTTCCTCCACCCCCACCACCCCAATTTCAAATTTTTAATTATTAACATTGACAGCTTGGACAATCTGAAATACTATTCCCATAAGAACTGAAGCAGAAATGAATGAACAAAGTCCGGAGTCAAAATCATCTGTCTTCTAGCACAGGCTTGTTCCTGAATGACAAAATTATCTTCCCTCTCTGACACTGGATATGAGGGGAAGTGGACTCTGCGTTGTTGTCAAGTTCTGATTAATTAGCCTGTGAATTTTGCAATTCCAGAGGCTCAAGTATGTTTGTGTAATTTGCACATAGTATACCTAGTAAATAGAGGGAACACTGAGCTAATGGACAGGCTCCTGTTATTGTTGCAGAAAGCATTCTAAATAGAGCTGGTTTTTTTCAGCACAGCATTATTAATTCATTCCCTATTATTGTGTAACATGAGGAACAGAATGCCTTTATCTCCTTTGTTGGCTGCAGGCTTTCAACAGAATTTAAATACATACTCTGTTCTGCAAGTACAATCTGGTTCAAAACTAAACATGAACAAATGCAGGTTGAAAAGTGTTTTTAAAAAGAAACTTTCTCTAACAACCATCCTTCCCATAACAATCAGTTCCCAATTAGGACTGACCAGTCTTCACTTTTCATTATGGATTTTGGAGTCTGATCTTCCTCTGCCTCAGTATTTTGTGTCTCTCTCTCTATAGATATGCCAAGCTTTCCTCTTCAGACACATCCTAGTACTGATGAAACTGCTGAAAGGCATGCAGAAGCCCCATGCCCCCAGACCTTGTCACCAAGCCAGGCAGCTCTGGTCCCAGTGTCCCTATCCCCAGCAGGCTGTCTCCACCACTGGAGAAGCAGTCCTAAGTGTGAGGGCACTAGCAAGCCTTGAACTCTTTGGGCACACACCCAGCCCTGGCCTCCTGCAGACCGGCAGAATTGAGGGGAACCTCCCTGGCTGCTGAGAAAAGGATGAAAGGGAGTAATCCTGCCAGCACAGCAAAACAAAAAGGAAATGCAAAAATTATTTAAGGGAATAAAAAATAGACAATAAAAAATTTTCCTCTTCCACAGAATCTCTTTCAGGAGGCTTTACAGTTGAAAATGTGGATCCAAAGCTATATTACAGGTGGTTTGTTGGTCATTTGACCTTTGTGCATCTTACCCATCATGTTTCTGGGTGGAGATCTTTGTCTGATGGGTAAATAAAAGTAAGTGGCATTGGCATGAACCTGAAATAACTGCAGAAACCACCAGTATATGTGAGAAACCACATTAAAATAATTTTAACCTGTGACCCTGCCATTTCTCAATAGAAATTCTCTCTCTGCTTAATGTCTAGAGAAATCTGCAACAAACCACTTATCTGATTAACCAAGCAAAAGGTATGGGAATTAAATACCAACAGATATTTCTTCTCATGCCTCAAGCTTAAACATCCTACTCCCTACCCTGAAATATACACTTTAATTCTGTATTGGTGAGAACAGATGACAGTCTCTGCTGTACGACTGGGAATCTTGTTGGTAGCATAATGCTTCCAAATAGCCAGGAAGCTGCCTTCTGTTTTGTCCTGGTGAAGAGAGGACTCATTGGGCTGACACACATTTCATAGCTCTGCATATTAGAACTTCAGATTTCAATTATCACTTCAAGGACACATGAATGAGGAAAGAGGGCAGAATTGTAGTGGAAAGCTCTTGCAGGCATAATTTGTGCTTCTTAATCTGCTTCGTTATGAAAGAGAAGTTCGAATGACATACACAACACTATTTAGCAAACAAGAGACTAAAAAGTAGTGTGATGATTACCATTATTGTATTCTTGTCTATTTTTCCCTAATAGTTTCAGACTGTAACAGATATTCAGATAAACAAACATAAACACGTACTAGCCCTATGCCATGGATGACTACCAGATTTCACTCAATGTCCATCAAAAGCTCAGCATCTTGTTAAAGAAAAGTGAATACAAAATGAGGACCAAAGCATTTTCAGCATTACGTCCTTCAAATTGCTAATACTCTGAGCCATAGATATGCTGTAATCACTGATCAAAGTTTGTCAAACTTTACCTTTGCGATCAAGGGTATGGATTTTCAAGAGAACTTACACTAAAAAGTTTCATAGGTAAAATGTGTAACTATATATGTGTTTCAAAGGGAGGGAAAAGTTTGAGTATATCTTTGGAAAATTATTAGTTTGCCTGATGGTGAGATGAGATTCCCGGTTAGTTTCCATGTGATTGCTGACATACCATAATACAAGAATTCTAGACTAATTTTCTGTGCTTCGATGTTTGTAACAAAAGTTAAATGTGATCCCATAAAAATTGATTTTTCCCTTTGTTTCTACTTCATCCTACACATACTTTGAACAGAAATCCTTAATGAGACAACTTTTTGACAGTTTCAGCTTATGGTTAGGCTGCCAGAGAAAATAAGCAAATCAAATGAGGAGAAAAAAATATTATAGAACCCTACTCTTCAAAAATGTTGGCATACCCCATTGTTTTCCATCAGTTTGACATAAATTTGTTGGTGCTACCCATCTTCATTTTTCATGTGAACAACAGTGTCCTGGGTTGGCCATATGACCTGTTTGTATCCCCAATCGTCCTCTTGCTTATGCTGGACATTAAGTTCTGCAGCTTTAAGTTGGTCCAAGGAAGACAGTGAGAGTGAAGGTGGAGGACAAAAAACACTCGCCGTTTGTCTGCAGGATACTACAAACCAAGGCTGAGAGAGCGGAGAGGCTGCATTCCAGCAGACAGCGTTATCTCTTTTCTTTTTTTTTTTACTCTCTCTGGTGTGTGGGTGCTAGATGAGCTCACAGCGGAGGGTTTTTTTCCTCGGATTTTTCCCGGCTTTTTGCAGAGAGAGACTTTGTTTCTTTTGCTGGGTTTTTTTTCTTTTTTTCCCTTTTCCTGGGACTGGCTGGCATCGCGTGGGCCCAGGACACCAGGGAACCCCCGGGTCCCCCCCCCCCCCGACTTCTACAGCCGGGCCCGGCAATCGGCCCCCCCACTGGGGAACTGAACCGGACTCAGACGGACTCTGAATCTACCATCTCTTCAGAGGAAGGAGAAGTTTCATTGTTTTCATATTATGCAAATTTTTCCTATACTTGTAAATATTCTATTTGTTAAATAAATAGTTTTTTCCACTTTTCTCTAAGGAAATTCTTCCCGGACCGGTAGGGGGAGGGGGGATTGGAATCGGCTCTTCCTAGAGACCCCCCAGAGGTTTCCTCCTAAATATTTGCCCTAAACCAGGACAACAGTTACCTGTGTGGCTCCCCATCCTGCAAATGCACTGAGAGCAGCCGTGATTTGCCTGACTCAATCTGGATGTCCATGGTGCAGGCATGACTGTCTGAACGGAAATCACGGATTTTTTACTGCCAATAGAAATTGAGTTAATGCAGTCAGTGGAGTATAAATGCAATTCATTGCCTGCTGAGGTAGTCAATAAAGTTTGTTTGATTAGACCTTCACTACAAAGCAGAACTGGATGATTATTTCAGATAGAGATCCCCAGTGAACAACTTCATTTATCTAAGTATAGATGTCTCATGTCATGTTAGGTGTCATGCTACATCTCCTGGTGCCTCACACAGCCATTTCAGAGAGGAGGAGACAAATGGGAACTCTTGGCTCAAACATACCATCATTGTTTAGAATTTTATCACCATGTACTACAGCTTCAAACGGACTTCGATACTGCTGCTCATGCAACTGCATCTGGACCCTAAAGTCAAGTGAGAGGAATCCTAACTGTCAGGACAGGACGGCAATTGAAAATACCCAAGGATTCTTCAGCTTAGCTCCAAGGCCTGGAACAGAGTCTTCATGTGTCACACAATGGTAGTCTGACCTGAGCCTGCATTACACTACTGGCCTTTGGGAATTTTCCTACAAAATATGGAAGAAAACTTGTTGAACATATTTCTGTTGGGTGCTTTTGTTGCTGTTGTACTTCGAACAAGGCAGGCAGTAGAGAAGAAATAGAGGCACAAAGACATCATGAATCCAAAAGCCAAGATTTTGGATTTAGATCAGCAGAAAGCACAAGAGCAGAATCTGGCTTTCTAAAATCTAATCTGAAGTCCAGGCTCTGGTCCACAGGGATTCTATTACTACTTCTTCCTACCAGTTTCATATTCTTACTCTTTACTTGAACACCACATCAGTGAAACAGCAACAGAGAATTAGGCCCATTCTTCTAATTTTTATGGTTTTCTTTTCTGACCTTAGATGAGCAAACTTCTTGTTTCCAGTCTGGGACACATTTTTTGTAAAGTCATCCAGCTCTCCCTCTTCACTGAGCCCTTTCTGGCTGCCTGCTGCTGTGTTTGCTGGTAAAACACACTCTCCCCTGCTGACATTCAGCAGGCTAACTGCTGGCATAGATTTTCACTTTTTCTCTATTGGATAATTACATGGAAGGACTCCATACAACTAAAATTACCTGTCCGTAAAGATTCTCATTTTCCTGAGGTGCTGAAGCTAAAGCTGGACTTCCATTCATGATGCCACAGCCTGAATGTCAGGCTTTTTTCCTGTCCCTACCATTCTGCAATCCAGGCTTCTCTTGCTGCATGCAGGTTCTAGGTCATTCCCTGGCACACTAGCTAAGGGCAACCTCAGACAGGCTCTGCTCCTTTTCTACATGAAAAGAAACATTATTTCTAGAATAAAATTGAAAAATTCACCCCAGAACTGAAAACATTAATTACAAGTCCCCAGGAGCATGTACAGGGGAACTACATACCTCCCTCACTCCCAATTTAGATGTCACTCACTGTCATAACTTATCTCATTGTTACAGTTATGCACACAGTGAGGATATCCTTGGAATCATGGTGGCAGACTATGGAAAACACTGAAGGACTGATGCAAAAATACCTTGATTGGTTTAATATCCCTAGATTTACATGTGTCTCTTTTACATGCACAGCCACTGTGATGTACAGAATGTTCATGGAATATAAGGAGGAATGAATCTTGAAGATTGCTCTGCGAATTTCCAATCTCAGAAAGGAAGCTGAATTATTTAGATATTAAATTGGGAGGAGCTATTGACTACTTTGAAGGCTGAGAGGCCCTGAAGAGACACCTTGACAAATCAGGGAGCTGGGCAATCACCAACCGTACGAAGTTTCACAAAGACGAGAGCCAGATTCTACACCTGGGATGGTGTGGCCCTGGATGTAGGGACAGACTGGGGAATATGGGAGAGCAGTGCTGCACAAAGGGACCTGGGGTCCTGGTCAATGGCAAGTTGGACATGAGCCAGCAGTGCCCTGGCAGCCAGGAGGGCCAACCCTGTCCTGGGGGGCATCAGGCACAGCATCACCAGCCAGGCAAGGGAGGGGATTGTCCTGCTCTGCTCTGCCCTCACCTTGAGTGCTGGGGGCAGTTCTGGGTGCCATGCCATAAGAAAGACATTAAGCTACTAGAGGAGTGCCAGGAATATGGCAAAAGGCCAGGAGGGGAGGCCGTAGGAGGAGTGGCTGTTCAGACTGGAGAAGAAACGAGGGAAGACCTCAGCAAGTTTGTGACAACAGAATACACACACAGTCCAAGCTGTGTTCTGTGTTGCATAATCAGGTTAAAAGGCCACTTGACTGATAAGTTCTTAAAATTCTCCTGATGAAAAATCCTCTCTAGAGTTATCATTTATAGAACAGATTTATACTTCACCTATGGAGCAATGAAAATAAAAAGGTGGCCAGATAAAAAAAGTTTCAGGAATATGCTGATTTTTTTTTATAACAAACATCAAATAAATCTATCCACTTACCCTTATCTTGAGATACCTTGGATAGCTACCTTCAATGTGTCAGCTGTTTAAAAGAAGTTGTGTGACCCTGAGATACAATAATCCAACATTCCATGGTTTCATTCCACCCTCTCTCCCCCTGCTTTTTGCAGCACTGTTTGGTCATGCCTGACTGTCAGATCAGTGCAGGGCAGAAAGTGATAGCTAAAGTTACCAAAGGCTGGGGCACTTGGTTAGGGCTTCTCTACTTCAGCATTCTTTCTCTACATGTTATATAGGCCTGTCGCTAAAAAACAAATATTCAGGATATCACACTAGTAATAACTCTGATACAATGTGACATTGGGCACATTCAGAATCATGATATGGTGTCTGCTCTGACCACATTGCTCAGTGTCATATGAGGCTTTCACTCTCTACCTACTGAAGTTATAAATATTTATCAAGAAGCATCCCTGTTAGCTCCAGAGGCTCCACAACCTCTGAATAGGGATACACTAGGATCTCTACACTCCAACATCTATTAGGCAAACTGAGAACATCAACACCAGCGTCTCAGTCTTGTGAAAATTTCAATTGCAATTTTCGTTTTGAGGGGTATTTTTAGGAGATTTTTTAATATCTTCACCGGCTACACTTTTCTTCACCCACCTTAAGTTAATTTCTGTCTATGTTCATGGCAAAACAAATTTCAATTTCATGCATCTAAATTTGCTTCTGTAACTGTTTATTTGATAACTACTCACATGCTTATTCAATCAGAGAACAAATATAATTTCTTTTCAGTCTTTGAAATTAAATGCTGAGGCCTAAATGACCAAAATGAGCCACTTTCAGATCTGTGATCCTGTTGTATTTTGAATCAGGTACATTAAAGTGAAAAATTAAAACAGTGAAATAAGATGTCCAGAGATGACGTGAGGGGGAAAATGAACTTGAATAACAAAATACAAATTGTGTACTTTTAAATAACAGCTACTGCTATTCACAGATATCACAGGATCACTGTGATACCATACAGGCAAGGCTGAGCTACCTAGTGACCCATTACAGATGTTTCAGTCAATACGGATTACAGTACAGATGTCACAATTAGACAATAAATATTAGGCAATCACAATTAGAAAATAAAAAAAGGAATTTTAGCTGGTTACAATTAATGTATTGATTTACAGACTAGTAATATTACACAGGAGTTTGCACACTTTTTTTTAAGATGTTCCTACAGTTTAAAAGACTAAGCATCTTTCTGACTGGCATTCTCAGAAGAAGATTTATTCAGTGGTTTGGATTTTCTGAATGCTCATGTAGATTATCCTGCACTGTTAGATATTTCACAAGTATCTCTGGATCCAATTTCCCAAGGTGTACTGGATGCAAAACCCTAAGGGAAGGAATTTATTATACAGTCTTTGGGGAAAGCCAGACACCAAAAGGACTTCCAATATAGTTTCTGTGCGTACTAGCAAGAAATGAAAGAAATTATTTTCTTTCTCTACTTCTTTCAATGCCTACAAGAAAAAATTACAGCCTGAAAACCTTCCTTAATTTCCACATCCATTCCCTTTTATCTGTCTCTAACTACCTACTAGCCACACATGTAGCAGGAGCAAGAAATTTATTGCCACAGATCAAGCCTTTAGCTCCTCATTAACAGTCTTGTAGAAGGGCTGAAGGCAAAGATTAACCCACCCACTCTCCATTCAAAAGTGAAGCCAGAGACCAGAAAACAAGGAGCCCCATACTGTAACTTTGTAAGGACGTCACCACCTTCCTACAAAGGAACCCTCTCTACTCCTGTACGACTTTGGAATGTAAAGTTTTAATCCCATTAATCTAAGAAATGCTGCAGTCTCTTGTCTTCAAACAGCAGCTTCAGCATTCCTTCTACTTTCAAGGAGACTTGTAAGGTCTCTCATTACCATGTCAGATGCTAGTGGAAAACACCGGGAGTGGCAGGAAAGGAGGCAAATTGAGGGACATCATTTGTAATGTAAGATTTTTCCACACAGGAGGCAGCTACATCTACTCTGATTACCATGATGAAGCAGATAAAGCTGGAAGTGGTGCAAAGGAAACACAAAATGAGGAGTGGTTTTGTGCATTTACAGGGCTGGAGGCTAATTTTCTCAACAAAGAAAGGGCTGCAAGAAAATTTCCAAGCAATAGAGACCAAATCTGCCAGAGAGGTACTCGAGAAAGCACTTATCTTTTCCAAGAAACTGAAATTATTCTTTGGACTATTGGGAGTTGGATCGTTTTTATTTTCCAGGATAATTTTCTTCAACTCTCCAAATTTAGCAGTGGCCTTGAAATCTGTGAGGTTCAACCTCTCTATCATCAGTTTCATAGATGTGTAGATGCTGTTTTCAGCCTTACCTGTATTTGGTCAACAGTTGCATTTTCACTTGTTATGGTACTTCTAATATAGCATTATTCTCTGCAGCAGCTGATCCTCAGCTCATTTCAAGCATTTCCAATATAATGCTGTCATGAATGACTATGCTGAAATGGTTACAACTCTTTGAATGAGGTTATTTAACTGGAACCAACTGGAAATTGGTACTTGCAGCAAAGCTTGGCCTGACTAGATTAGTAAAGAAAGATGGTTCACAACCTGGTGTCATGATCAGGGAATCAGAAAGTAGCCTGATTTATGCTTGGTCGATTTTGGCACATGACCACTCTCTGTCATGGTCTTCTGTCAATAAAAAGGACAGCAATCACTGTCTCCAGAGAAAAAACAATATTGTAGTGTAAGGTAGTCAAGCCCCTACCTGAGACCTACAAAAACAACTAGGGTAGGTTGCTAAGAAAAAGTTCCCTAGAAGAAAAAGCAGTTGTCATTAATTCCTTCCTAATGTCCAAGAGCACTTGTTGATTATATAGACATAAGGAAAACCTAGTCAAGAGTATTAGCAGTGTTTATCTGGAGCCATCTACAATGTCAAAAAGAGAATTTAGAGTGTTATTTGTTATCTGAAGTCAAGTAAGGTCTGTAGAGATAATATCTTTCATTAAACTAAATTGAATAATCCTAAAAAGGTAAAGATATTTGATTTTGGGCACATAAAATGTTCTTCACATTAAAAAAAAAAAAAAGCAGCACAAGACTTCACAGTTGGAGAGTGGAACAACTTTTTAATTCAAAGTAGGTATGTCAATCAATCAGGCAGAGCATCTGAGGGAAATATAAGTTGATACTTCCCCAGCAAATAACAGGAAGGTGAGAAGTGATTATGGCCACTCCCATTAAAAGTTGCTGATAAAAATCTTCTATACTCTTTAAAGGAACATTCAAATATGGAAAAACAAAGTTCTTATTCCATACAAGTGTGTTATTCAAACACAATATCAAAATAAGCTTTTCTGCACTGACCAAGAATGTTTGCAGCCTTAAAGAAGAGGAAATCAAATATTCTCATAATATTCAGACACAACTTCATATCTCACATATGAAATATGAAATATTATATTTTTTAAGTCGTAGAGTGGGATCTAGAAACCAGGCAATAATTTCTAAATTTGGGATTGGATGCAAAAACCACTTTTCTCCGTCTTTTACTTGATATAATCATATTTGAAATTAAAAAAAAATCATTGAGATGTAAAATTAAATCTTTATTAACTAATATTAATTAGTCCAAGAATCTGCTTTACAATTAGTATGCTAGTTTCACACAAACTGCTAAAATTACTTTTTTCAAAAGCTGCACAAAAGATTGGATTTTAATTTGCTTATCTGTAAAGAGCTCACATTTTTCCTTTCTTGCTGGCTTGCTCACTGTTGGAATGCCACATAAACATGGAGTTTTTCTAAACATCCATCCCCACAACATGTTATTACCACCATCTCTTTCATTATCATCTCATAGCATAAGATCTTCTACTCCCAAATATACCTATAAAGAGTCCTTCCCCTTAGTGCAATTCAGCAATAAAAGCTACTGAAATAAGAGGATGTTTCCAAAGCAAATGGCTGTAACAGACTGGATCAGGTAAGCAATTCTACTTACTTCAGCAAAATATCAGCACAAAGTAAAAACACGTTTATATATCAGGGAACCAGATCTGAAGAAGACAGAGCAATGTTACACAGGCATAGCTCCAGTCTGTGCCAAAACTGTAGGAAACTGCTGTGTAAGGAGGGAGGAAAAGACTTTACTGAAAAGCATTATGAAGGTGACAAACTTTTATGAATTTACTAACATATACTTTTGCACATTCAAAGGCAACTCCTACCTTCAAAGCAATTTCAAAATCTAATGAGCATTATTCCCTTGTGTTCTTTTAAGGAGCCTAACTTTGTTTCTGTCTGGCCTGTTTTGGCTGTTCCAAAAGATTCACATGTTGTGTTGTAAGTACTGGATGCAGGTAAGATCTGAGCCTTATTAGTATTCTGCATCATTTACACTGTTTTAAGACAGGCAAAATGAGAGGGCTCATATTTGTGGAAAAAATTGGTTAGAGTCAGTTGGCCTTGATTTTCTTATTCAGAAGCTTCTATTTTTCCCTTATGCCTCCCTGAGATTAGAGAGACAAATAGGATGTAACTAAATTGTGTTGACAGACAGACTAGGTCAAACAGACTAGGTATGATTATTCATGGAGCTAGATAATTGTTCTGAGAAAATTTCATTGACATCTAAGCCTGGGACCTTTTACATTCCATTTTATTTACTTCTATTCTGCATAGAAGAGAATTAATATTAGTTATTGGCAGAAAGAAAACTTAAAACATTGTGGCATAGAAATGTCTTTCACAGAACTGTCAGAAGAGACACGAGGTAACTGGTAGCCCTATGTCATCTCTCTGAAGCCAGCTGGGCCACAGTCAGGATTGCAGTGCAATCTGGGGAGGCAGAAATGAGGCAAAGCTGCCTTGCCCAACCCTGGCAGCTACTGCAGCAGGATGCAAACTGGAAAAAAACAGAAAGCTCCTAAGCTTCATTGTATGTCCATGCCAAGGGGTGAAGCAGCTGTGAAGAAGGGGAAGAAGCACAATCTCTGAGTCTGCACAATAAGACAGGGAAGATCTCAAGCATCTCCACTCTTCTTCCTTCAGTTCTCAGATACAAATGTGTTGCTTGCTCATGCAAATTCGCAGTTCTCTGTACCCAGACCCCTCCCACACTTCATTATTGTTCCTAAGCACAAATGTAATGGGTACACATCAGAAATTGCATTATCTTGAAATAGCTACACTGTTCATCAATCTCCCTTCTCCCCTCTTATGTCTGCTTTAATTGCTTCAATCAAAGCAGCTCTTAGAAAGAAGCAACAGCTAGACTTCAGGTACTTAACAAGATTTAGGTCCTTCTGTTTCCTCCCACATAATGTAAGAGGATGAAAATAGACAGCCTTATACAAACAGATGATCTGTGTATTACCTGACATTGTATTCCACTTTGTGACCTGAATGAGGCTGTTTGGGATTTTTTATTCCCAAAATTTTAAAGAATGCTCCTTTTTCCTGAATCTTGCATTTTACGAGTGAGTTACCATTCCCGTAGGTCAGAAAAAGGAAGCTTTGATAGCCAGAGACAGCTGCAGCATAACTGATATAGTATATCCATTATGATTTTGGTTTAGTCACAAATAAAAGTTCTGTTGATTTAAGTGTTCATGTGTGTCTAATTCTGCTTCATAACACAGAGTTTTCAGGCATCTGTGTGCAATATATCTTTCTATTTACCTTCCATGTGAAATGAGGGAATAGTTTATCAGTCCTGATCCTCATATTTTTCCTCTGTCATGTTCTGCTTTGTCTTTTGCCATGTGTGCATCCCTGCATCCCACTTTTCAGTGCAACTTTATTTTGGCAAGGAAATCACCTCAACAGTCATTTACAGATGGTAAGAGGACAACTTCATTGAAATTTTTCAGTTTGCATCACACAGGGCTCCTAAAAGCTTTACAATTCCAACTTAATTTGAATCACTTTTCCTAGAGATCGAGCAAAATTGCATGCTGACTATGGGGGGCTCCTAACCCTTTCTATGTCCATGCAACTTGGACAAATCAAACCAGTTTCCCTAAATTTAAATCAGCTGAAGCCTTGTTCCTGACTTCTACAAAAGCTAAGAAATGGGATAAAAGACATATAAGAACAGATTTCTTGCACAAACAGATGGAATTGTTAACCTTGTTAACATCTCTTGTCCAGGCGTTGAGTAAATCCTCCTTAACTCATATAATGTACCTATTTAAGTAGGAGAAGGGGCTGAAAATAACACCACTGATATTGCAAGTACACTACAGTATTCACCACATCATCCAGCTGTATCTTGGGCCACTGTCACTTGAGAAAAAAATGAACTTATCCACATACCTAAGATTTCACACTAAATTGCATTCTATTCCCCATGAAATCAGTTCAGTTATTGGCTTTGATAACTGTGCAGTGGGCATTTATATAAACAATGGTAGTAACTTGCTAGCACAAATATGAACATAGGTCTATCAGAGATCTGTTGGATGAATGACACCTGTTGATATCCCAAGAATTGCTAATTAATTACAATATATTTAACACAGCGTCTTACAAAGCAATGGGTCAGTGGCATATGGCATGGCTAAGAAAACTGAGCAATTAATTAAGCAAAACATTCATAAAAATGTTATATAAAACTCCATGCATGTTAGAGAGGAGCTTCAGACAGTGACATTAGTTGTAAAAATATGAAAAAGACAAGGTAAAAAGAGAAGCTTTAATTATCCTAATTAACACTAGTTTTGTTAAAAGTAGGCTTTCTCTGTATAGCAAGATTTGAAGAGACACCAGATTAGATTTAGAACAGGATGGAGGAAAATCCTGAGGTAGGTGTTAGACATACAAAATAAAGTGAGAAGGAAGTAAAATGACAGAACAAGTGTATACGGCACCTGGTACTTCCTTCAACACATTGCAGTTGAACCTGCTTTAGCCAAAGTAATAACTTACCACGGATGCTAAATATAGACTTTAAAGAGGCAATCATGGTACAAGAGTTCTTCTCTTACAGAGCCTTTACTTATTTTAATAACATTTTTAATTAATTTTGACTTCATATTGTTTTCAACTTCCGTGCCTTGAGTGATTTTTTCTAAAACTGGTGCCCACGGGAAAACTCTTTTCCCTAAACCAGGACAAACTGCTTTAGCAAAAATATGTGATTTGTGAAAAAATTTTTAAAAATCACAGAATGTCCTACCAAGAATAACCATTACATGAAAAGGTCAGTGCCTTCTAAAGGAGACAGTCCCTCCAACAGGGGATTAATTTTCACTTCTCTTTTTCTCTTTTATGGAATGAAAATACTAAAGGAACACTAAAACACATTGGTTGTATGAGAGTTGGCTGCTTTACACAAATATGAAATGGTGCTCAACTTAGTCATGAGATGTCTTGGATACTCTGCTAAAACAATACAGTTATACAGGACTGGGTTCCTATGATGCAACAGTCTGTAGAACTGTCTTGCTATACCACCTTGGCCGGAAACTTATGGATACCACAGTCCATAGGGATATTTCATACACAAATTTAAAAAGCTCGAGAAAACTTTCCAAGTCAGGGGCTGTATCTTGATTGATAAAAATAAATTGTAGCAGAAGTTAAAAAATCAAAACTGTACCAGTACTAGAAATGCACATTAAACCCTAAAAAAAAAAAAATCAAAAGTTTAATTTAAAAGTTACTGTAGGAAGTCTTTCCCTTTGTTCAAGAGAAAGCCACATAAGCACAGCTTTGAGTGAATGAGATTGCACATAGTTAATCCTGTCAGCCCAATAATATATAGCAATTGTTTTCCACATGTCACTTGGAAAGGGAATTATAGCTTTTGCCTTCATGTTCTTAAGAACTGCTGCACCAGAAGATAAAACCTTGGGTCAGTCTTGTCCCAGGAATAGATTTTCATCCTTTGACTGAATAAAGGACTTTAATGAATCAAGCTTTTGAGTGAAAATTTAAAAAAAAAAAAAAAATAGACTTTCATTCATTTCTTAAAATGGTCATTTTCTGGCTGCCTGATTTCTCGCATGCAAGACTGTAGAGAGTGTATCTGGTAGCATGTTATAGTACATTTATCCTTTGTAATGTTCTCCAACAGGTGCTCAGCTTATGGCCTGCTTCCAATTCATAAGTCAGTGTTTAAATCATGGGGTAATTATATATATATATATATATATATATATATATATATATATATATATATAAATTATTGTAATTTATAGACTTTAAAGTTAAGATACATTTTAGTATGCAGAGTTACTTGATGTGGCCAGTAGAATTTTATGCATCCATCCACAAGAGCTGTGAATTGATTTTCTACTTGAATTCCCAAGGTTGCTAAGTAATTTTAAACTATTACAGAAAGGTAATTTTCATTATATTTCCAAGGATCTCATTAAAGGAGAAATTTGGTTTTAGTGTCTTCTTGCTCTTCATTTTCACTAAGTATTTATGTGAATCTTCTATTGCATTTTTAAAAATGTAAATAATATGCACACTAAATTATAATTTTTATGCAGATTGTCCATATATATGCAACTGTGTGTGAAAATGAAGCAATTAATTACTTCAAAGTTATAGTTTATCTGTTAAACTTAAATGAGTTACACATGGATCACAGAACCAGGATCATAATTTTGTGTGAAACTTGTATATGTTTTGCAATCCCAGCAGGTGGCTGACACTGTTAACACTGCCAATTTGCGTCTTCTGTTTTCAACGCTTGTTTTCTTACTATTTGTCACAATCAAAATAACATTAGACAATCTTTTACCTGTCTTCCTTGCAGCCTCTCCAGGAAAACACACAGACTCCCGCACACTTACAAACAAAACTTAATCAAGCTGTTTTCTCAGATGAGAAAGCAGCAGAGATTGTCACAGCAAATGTGTTACTAAACTATTGCAAAGGCACAGGGAGAGCATGGTTGAGTTATGCCAAGCCATTGTCTTTTAGGTCAGAGAGGGGGCACAGATACCAAGGCAATCCTACACTGAGGACTGCAGTCCTAAATCCTGTTAGCAAACAACTCATTGCAGCACAGATCTCTGTGCTTTCCACTGGCATTAATCAGCCTGGATAGACCCTTATGCTGCTTAGCCAGACTGCCTCCAGCTAGCCAGAGTGGTTTAGCCTGATGCTCAGGCACCTCTTGCCTGTGCAGCAATGTGTGGTATAGTCTATCTTTAGAGGAGCCAGAAAGAATGAAAATCAAGAGGAGTCATGCGATGAATTTATTTCTGTGATTTTTAAAAGCTACCACAATTAAATGACTGTATAAATTTCTTCAGCATATAAATGAAATGCAGCTATGTAACTGAGGTTTTATTCTTTATACTTTCAAGGAGAAATGTTATTTATATTTAGAGAGATCTGCATTTATTTCTGCACTGAAATTATGAATCTATTAGCATTAAAAAAAAAAAAGATAAATACCATTTGTTAACAGACTACAACCTGTATCATTTTCTCATTTAGTTTACTCCAAAGTAAAACCTATACATTTTCTCCCGCTCCTCCACATTTTTATATAATCCTTCAGTCAGGATAACTTTCCTTAAAGTGTGAAATGCATCACAAGGTTTTATTGGCAAATGTAGGGAAAAAATAATTTCTATGGACAGGAAAATTACCTTCATAGCACAGTTAATAAAAATTTCTGCTTAAGATTTGCCTTTATATATATTAATCAGTATTTTCTTTTTTCCTCCTCTTGCTTTTAATGTAATTTTATCACTATTAAATGATTTAAAATACTATTCTGCATGCAAGCTTGTGCAGAAGCATTGATTCAGCAAGTGATAGCAAATAATTGAAGCATGTACTGCCAAAATCCTGAATAATTTGTATGCAGTGTAAATCCATACAATCACTTGCAGAAGTCTGTCGTGGGAAAAAGCAGAAGTCTAGAAGCTATTCAGAAGCCTTTTTTATCTATCCATCTACCTATCTGTCTATTTTCGACGTACAGCATTGCTCAAAATGATTGCAATAGTTAAATCTGTATCTCAGCTCCAACTTTAAATCCCAGTCTTAAAAGGGTGACAACTCAGAAAAATTCCCTGCAGGCTGGTTTGACATATGGTTTCTGACAATATTGCCAGTGCAGCATGGCAGAAGAAAGACCAGTTAAAAAAACTTTCAGGATGAATCTTGTATGCACCTAAACCCACCTAGGACTCCATCCAGACAAGCTTGAAAACTGGGCTCATGGGAATCTCACGAGGTTTAAACAAGGCCAACTACAAGGTGCTGCAGCTGGGTCAGTACAAACCCCAGTACCAGCACAGCCTGGGGGTGAACAGATCAAGAGCAGCCCTGTGCAGAAGGACTTGGAGGTGCTGCTGGATGAGAGGCTGGACATGAGCTGTCACTGTGCTCTCACAGCCCAGAAAGCCAATTCTGTCCTGGGCTGCATCCGAAGCCCTGTGGGCAGCACAGCAGGGAGGGGATTCTGTCCCTCTGCTCTGCTGAGACCCCACCTGCAGTGCTGCATCCAAATCTGGGGTCCCAGCACAGGGAGAACGTGTTGGATTGAGTCCAAAGAAGGGCCACAAAGATGATCAGAGGGCTAGAACACCTCTTGTATGAGGAAAGACTGAGATAGTTGGCATTGTTCAGTCTGCAAAAGAGAAGGCCATTCAGCCTTCCAGTACCTGATGGGAGCTACAA
This sequence comes from Petroica traversi, assembly GCA_025920805.1. Taxonomy (NCBI): domain Eukaryota; kingdom Metazoa; phylum Chordata; class Aves; order Passeriformes; family Petroicidae; genus Petroica; species Petroica traversi. The sequence goes on from JAHLSL010000023.1 coordinate 14,661,098, forward strand.
GAAAAATGGAGAGAGACTATTTACAGGGGAATATAGTAGCAGGACAAGGGAGAATGGATTCAAACTTAAAAGGAGAGTAGGTTAGATTGGATATCAGGAAGAAATATTTTAGTGTGAGGGTGGTGAGGTGCTGGAAAAGGTTGTGGATACCCTGTCCCTGGAAGTGCTCAAGGCGAAGCTGGAGAGGGCTCTAAGCAACCTGGTCTAGTGGAGTGTCCCAGCCCTTTCTCTCTCGATTGCATTAAACATTCTGTTTCCTTTTCCTCATGGTCCAAGACCATTTCTTACTGTATTTTCAGAAAAGCATTTTCATGCCTTCTCTATGACAGCTGTTCCTTTTAGAAAGAGTTTCCTGTGATTGTCAAAGCTACTTCCTTATCCTTCAAAGTTTCAAAATCATGCCTAGGTATCTTCTGGCTCTATAATTGTAAAATGCCACTGATTTCTTGCACCCTTACACTTTGGCTGTGTGTTACAATATTACGAGACAGAGCCCTTTGGAGCAGGAGCCAGCCCTCTGCTGCAATGTCACTGCAGTTGGGATCTAGAGCCATCAGCAGGTGTTTGGGTAATACCACAAGCAAAAATATTATCACTGTGCTGAACATTGTGGTGGGGTTTCTAAGACTCCCAGAAATCAGGATGAAATCCTCTAAGCCTTCACAGGCAAAGAAATGTCACAGAAAATTTAACTTAACTGCCAATTCTACTCAGGGTAAACATGCATTTTGCTCTCTATATCTCACTGAGTTTATCTTGGTCTGAATACATGAATTACTCTGTGTACTTAATGCATTAGAAAAGAAGCCTGGTTTAGTCAGAATAAACTACAGGAGGTTGATAAATCATCAGTAATTGCAACTCATATCTCATTTCCCCTTGAATAAAAATGATTTCTCCTCCTCATGTGGCCTAACAAGCCTTCAAGTTGACTCCTTATGAGCCAAACTATGACTTTTCTTTCCAGTACAATTACTAATCTGTTCTTAGTATTGTACCTGGAACATCACCAAAAATGGTTTATTCTTTTAACAATCATAATATTGTAGCTATAATAATATACTTGCTGCATCACCTTAAAACTTCATTAAAACACTGAGTCCTTACCACACTCTAAAATTAATGAGATCACCTCCCTGCCCTAAACTTTAAAGGAAATTGTCAGAAAGAAGATACCAGCTGCAGCAGAACAAATTATACATGAAAATGTTAGGAGAAGCCCCCTTACCCACTGTTTTGAGCAACACATTTTAAAAGGCTGACAAGACTTCACAGAGACAGATCAGGTAGGAAACTAAATAAGATACTGTTGGAAACTTCACACCCAACCTTTTCCTTATTTTTTGAACTGTCATGGTTCAATCCCAGCTGGCAACTAAGCCCCAACCAGCCATGGACTCAAATCTCCCTCACTGGGATGGGGCACAGAATTAGAAATATGAGAAAACTGGTGGGTTGATATAAAGACAGTTTAAAAAGCAAAGTAGGATGTGAGCCATCCCCAGGAAAGCAGGACTCCATCACCCATAAAAGCTGATTAGGAAAACAGATGCCATTACCCCATCTTTCTTCATATTGCTTTTTATTGCTAGGGATGACACCATGTCCTGAGTATCCCTTGGGTCAACTGGGGTCAGCTGTCCCAGCTGTGTCCCCTTCAAACTCCTTGTGCAGCCCCAGCCTCCTCACTGGTAGGGTGGGATGAGAGGGTGAAGACTCCTTAATTCTTTGTAAGCCTTGCTCAGCAGTAACTAAAACATCCCTGTGCTATCAGCTCTATTTTCAGCACAAATAAAAGATGCAGTCCTATAATAGGTACTATGAAGAAAACTAACTGTTCTAGGCAAAACCAGCATATTAACCAAAGGAAATAATTTCCCTTTCTCCCCAAAAACCCTTTCACACTTGGCAACCAGTAGGAAAAACTGAGTAAAATTTCAATTAACTCTCCACTCCTTTCCATATTTGACCATAAAAAATTTAATGAAGTTGTAGCTGTGATAAGCCATTCCACACAGCGTAACGCTACTAAGTTGTTCTCCATACATCAAAAAACAGTTCAAAATCACATGTGTCTGATTGCCATTTGCACAAAAGCCACTAATAGCCACTTTGGCAGTATAAAGGAGCTTTGAAGTGGGTACAAATTCTTGTTCTGCATTCTTATTAAGGCTCCTTTCATCTGTCAGAAACATCTAAAAAAAGACAACGGTCATGTCTCTAAAAACTTCCCATCTCATTGTAAAACACATTTAAACTCATTGTAGCTGTTTATCGCAGTGTACAATTCAGGGAGCTTACAACTCAAGAAACAGCATCAAAGTAACTGCGTCTTGTCTCCTCTAGCACTTTACACTGAACTATCTGTCTGTAAAAGCAGTGATAATAGAGTTTTCAGATAAGGATATTAAATCCTGCATCTTATTAGATTCCATTAGATTTTAATGGAGTCCCAAGCTGTTATCCCTGGGTCTGGCAGCAACGATCACTTCACTATGCAGGCTTTGTAATAGGAAGGGGCTCTGCTATTTCACCCTCATTTTAATCTTCCCATCACGTTTCAGAAAAACAGGTATATGTTTTAAAGAGGAACATGTGATTAAATCTTTATGAAGCAGTCCTGAATCAGAAATATTAGTAGAAGGATTCTTGTTCTATAACAGATGTTGTTGGTGAGGTGTGCATGTGGATATATCTGTAGATATAAGGCATGCACCCATATATGTCAAAACACTTTTAAATGAGGTGGGGCATACGGTGAATAAAAGCTGATGTCATTGGAAACAGCCTGAGTGTGCAAGAACAAATAAATGTTCTTGCAAGAATCACAGGACTGACTATGGTCTGACTCTTCTCTCACCTTCGTGACCTTTCTTTGACCTATGTTTTCTAATCATCCTGTAAAGTCTACAGGACACAAAGCTCAGTGCTGCTTCCACAGGTCTATTACCACCCAGAGGAAGTTTTTCTAGTTGAACTACAACCTTCTACCCCGGTCATTCACAGCTAAGGCGCCACCAAAACATGAAAATAATAAACAGGAGGGGAAAATTATTTATTTTCATTTTTCCTGTACTTCAGCAGTAAGATTGGCTTGGAAAACAATCTGCAATGCACCAGCCTTATATTGTACCAGGAAGCCACATGGCAAGTCCCACCCACACAAAACAGCTTGAATTCCTCATTGTCACTTATCAAAAACAAAGGATCAATCCCTTGATTAAAAAAAACACCAAAGAAACAAAAAACCAAGAATCCCCAATGACAAGAAGAAAATCCAACCACCACAAAACAAAACTGAAAGAAACCAGATGTAAATTTGAGCAGCAGTCATATTTGGATGAACCCTGACACTACTACAGTGTTTGAGAGAGATCTCTTTGTACTCTTGTACGATGAATGGTTTTAACAAGCCTGTTTCAGACACTACAGTGGGGTGTTTGTAAAATCCTACTGTAGCTTGGGGAGAATGCTGCCAGCCAGTAGGGTCTAGGGACAAACAAAAAAGTTACTCAACTGAGAACAATTCAGGAAATTGTTTTCCACATCCTGCGTTTTGCTGTGTTTCTCCCCATCCTTAGCTACAATTCCTTTGACTAATATTAACATTTGCAGATGACCCTTCCCTAAGTGATTGTTAATTACTACTTTGAATATCATCCTCTCATAGCTGGCTACTTGCTGTGTCTGCCTATCCATGTGCTATTGCTTCAGTCTGTGCAATCGATGGGTTTCAAACCTAAGGGTTTTTATGCTGGTTTTTAGCAGATGCCAATACAAGGAGGGCATCTAGGCACACAAATGGTATGCTCCATTTATAGGAATACTCTGATATGAATATTCTATGAACTTGCTTGTCAAGGAAATTGGTTTTGCATGAATCTTAAGTGACTAAAGGGATCACAAATATTATCTTGGTGATTGGTTTCGGATCATTCTTGGAGCTGTATTTCTAGTTATAGGTCCCTGGATAACAGTGAACAATTCATCTCCATCCAAGGAACATATGCTTCTCAAATAATACCCGTAGATCATTATTAAAGGCAGAGTAATTGTAATTTAACCAAGCAATACATATAAAGTTATTTTAATCTCTTCTCATAAATCACTTATCCTAGCCATTTAATCAATTAGGTAGAACTCCACTAAAGGCCTGTTAATTCGAGAAAAATCTGCTGGTACAGAGGCTTTCACTGCTTCCAGGTGTCCTCTAGACATTATTTTAGGAGTGGCAGTTTGAAAAAAAAGTCTTTCGCCCAAGTAAGAGAGCTGCTCTGTACTGCTTTCTAGAGAATTTGCTTGACTAGCTCACAGCTACATCACAGCAAATGAAATTGAGGGGAACTGGAACACTGCAAAACTAGGAATTGTTGTCTTCCAATGCTGGGTGGTAAAAGAAAATATATCCAAACAGTACCTCACTAGTATCTCATATGCTCAGCAAGTTTCAATTCCTGATCCCAAATTAGTTGAATGAGCTCTGACTGAATTTAAATGTTCTTCTACTGGTTAGCAAGCATATAATCTTATTCTTGGAAAATACTTTGTCAAGATAGACTGAATAAATGACTATTTAAACTATTCAAACATTTTTTCTAAATTTTGGCAGGCTACTCTTTACTCAGAGATTTAGTAGTAAAACATGACAACTCTGATCATAGTGAGGGTAAGTTGCTTTTAACAGCAGTGTTGAGTCACTCAGGAGAGAAAACTTGAGTCCATAATTAGGGAAATAGAATTCTTTGCTGTCATAGCAGCAGTGGAACATCTCACATCTTCAGTTAAACAAATGCGTGCCACTTATGTCATAGGAAATATATCTTTCAGTTTGATCCTTCTGGATGTTTGCCAGCATGGAACTTGAGGGCTTGAAAAGTGAATCTTTTAGTGGTACATAATCCTGGCACCTGGTGTGTTTAAAACCTGCCTGTCAAACCAGCAAAACCAGATGTTCCTGTCTGTTTGAAAGTGCTGCTGCAGCAGGTTAAACTGTCTGTATCTATCTTTATAGGAAAGAAATCTACATAATTTTTTCTGATCTTTTTTTTTTCTAAAAATCATTAATTTGCTTTGCAGTTTATATAATACAGCAAATACATAAGCCCTTTTCTTTGGCCATCCATATCTTACGATAAATATGGTAAATGTTCCTTACAGTAATTACCCTGGCTACTTGAAAGGATAACTGACTTCAAATTATCTTCCACTCTTTACCTCATTCTCTTTCTTCTTTTCTTTTTTTTTTTTTTTTTTTTACTTTTCTTTCATGGACTGTGGATGGACTTAGTAAAACTTACAGGTTCAGCCAAGGTTACCAGTTTAAACTATAGTCTCAATCAATCAAGATGGCAAAATGCATAAATTTCTACCTCTGGCTGATGCCTTTTTCCTGGTGTTATGAAAATGAAGCTAGACACGATTAAAGGGGTTGGGGCCTTTACCTCAGTATTTTAATCAGAATCCTGTTTGATGCATCCACTTCACCCAGGTGACAGTGTGGCAAAATGCACACCCACCGTCAATCACACACACCAGTCATAGACTTTACACATCAGCATATCTAGCAAGGGAGCCCAATAATGGGGCTGGGGTGGGCTAACTCCTAGTTTACAGAATCTGTCCTGCTAGGAGACCTTGGCTTCTTGAGATAGTAGGAATGTTTGGTCTCCCTGGCCCTGCAGTTCTGGGGTGTTTAGTCTCAGGGCCTCCAGAACACTTACAAAACACTAAGCACTAAACTAAGTAAAAGGTTGCAAGTATGCATACTGCTAATACTTGTGGATACAGAGAACTGTGTAAAAGTTATATAAAGAAAAGACAAAACCCATTCTGGCATCAGGCCAATCAAAAGCAGCTGTCCTAAGAGGAGTGTTAGCTATAACCATGGTGACCTACAAACACAAAACCTCTGCACTGTCTTGTAACTGGTATTAGATTTACCTATAATATCAACAGCAACGTGTCTTCCTTCCACGTTTATATTCTCTAGAAAAAGAAGCTTCAGCCATAAACTCCTGTTGGAATGGTGTTCCATTCACCTGATCATACCAGTTACTTTTCCCCACACAGGAAAAATAAACAGAATTGCTCAGGGGTTTAGAGGGCAGCCATGGCTTTAATGCTTCCTTGTCTTTACAAAAACAGGAGAACCAAACCTGTTCCACTACTTTCTAAATGCATGATTGCATTTTTGTAGTGTCTCTTCGCTTGGGAATACAGATTCATCCTGGTATCATCTTCCAAAATCCACTGACTCCAACAGCACCCAGCTGCTACTGAAGTTTTGTATCAAATGCACATTCATTGGGTTTAATAAAATTAATTCAACAGCATCTAAAGAAATAGCTGAAGTAATATTAGAGCCATTAATGTTTCTCTCTGAGAAATGGCAAAGTGAAAGGGCAAGAAAATACTTGGAATGTGAAAAATATACTGAATATTTTGCTGTTTTTAAAATAAGGAAAAAAATAAGAGCTTATGAACTATACAGTGGCCATTTTTACTTAAATTCCAAGCAGAGTATGTAATAAATAAATCTAGACACTGGCAAACAGCTTGCAAGTGACATGAACAATGGCTATCATGTACTTTTCGAGAACACCTTGTGTTAAATCAGTCTAATTGTCTTCTACAAGCAAGAATACACAAATAGCAAATACTCAAGTCTGGATATGAGCTACCTGATGGTTAAGAATTTTGGCTCCAGGTAGCTCAAATGATGCTTTTGCAATCAAGTTATGAACATATGATCTAGATTTAAATATCATACTCTTTTGTTTTTTTTTTTTTAATAATATCTTCCACCAGCAATCAAATAGAGGAATGTCTAGCACTAAGTTTCACCTGGTTTTGGGTTTATGTTCATGATACAGATTATGGAATAGAGTTTATGTTCATGAAATCTACAAGAAATATGAAAGTGGGAGTAGAGGACAGGATCCCAAGTAATCTTGACAAGTTGGACACAGGGAGTAGAAATAATAAATGACATTCAAAGGGTGATAATGGGCAAGTTGTACACTTGTGCAGGAACAATCCATTTAAACAGAATACAGAACAACTGCTTGGGAAACACTGCTTCAGAATAGGGTCTGAGATTACAGCAGATGACAGCTGAATATGAGTCAACAGTGCCACACTTGAGAAAAAAAGTAGCATCATCTCCAGGTCATAATAAAAGAATAAGAATCTGCAATTCTTGAAGAAATTTCATGCTGAGGCAGCTGCAGCTTTTGGATCAGTTTTGATCAAAACTTTCCAAGTAAGAAAATCCAAGAGAAAATTAGAAGAATGATGAGAGGACAGGAAAATCACCTGTCATTTTTTTAGCTTGTGGTGTGAGCTAAAATCAGGAAGATTGAAAAAAATTAAATTATTTTCTCTAAAGAGGAGAAGATTAAGGAGGTACCTGATAACAAAGTATGGCTGCCAAACAGAGAGAGAATAATCTGTCTTTCATGCTAATGACAGCTAGTACAACAGATAGGAGGTTGAAATTGCACCAAGAAAAATTTAAGAAGGCCTTTAAAGACATTTTTCCTTTGGTAAAGATAGTGAAGTGTTGAAATAAACTGCAAAGAGGAAAGGGAGAAGTTGTTTAAGAATAAGCTAACTGGGCATTTGTCAAGATATGTCTCAGAGGATACAGCGGACTACCTCTCCCCCCTCCCACCATCAAAATACCTTCTATATATATATATACACTTCTTTTCTGTTATACTTTTCCCTCATTTTATTACATTTCCTTTGTCTGAATATAGATTAGACTATTTTTTCATTTGCTATATAAATGTTTTATGATATTAGCTAAATCCCATTAGATCATCCCTTAGGATGAGTTATTGATAATATTATCAGCTTCTGGGAAGTTAATAAATTGCCATTTTCTATGAGATATGTCATTTCAGCTTTGCAGTTAACTATCCTGCATTTGAGCACTGCTGAGTTGTTTACTGTTGTATCTTTGGGATTTGACAGTTTTTATTTGATAGATGGTGATTTATTCCTTCAGCATATCAACATTATCCATTTAACAAAATAAATAATAATATGGATGAGCATTAAAATATCACTGCCTTACATTGCTGCATGGATGAACCAATACTTTCTAGCAGGCCACATTGTTGATATAAAAAGAATAAATTATTATCATCAGTTCCAAGTTCCAAATAATTTACAGAATATATTCCGTGTTATCATTTATAGGGGTAATGCTAACAAAGTTTCAGTATTTTGTGACCTGAAAGCAAACAGTAAACTGCTAAATATAGTTTATATGTGTAATGGAAATGCCAAGCTGGAAAAATATGTACCTCAAAGAAGAATTTTAAAACCAAACCTCCCATTTGAGCAAGAGTTGTTGATTTAGAATAATAAGAGATGCAGTATTGCTTCTTGTGCAGATCACTTCTTTCAATATTGGTTGTCTATTTTATTGGCACAATCACAAATTAGTGCAGAAAGGCAATGATGACATCAGTTATTTATACTTATAAATAAATTGCCATAATGACTTTAAAAACAGCTAAGTACTGATCTCCAGGGAAAGCTGTAGAGTCTGTAGCCCAGCAAGTAAAATGTAGGCATGAGTGGCGTTTAGATGATCCAAAAGTCTACCTGTTGGTGGTTGCATCACTTATCAAATACAACATTGAACTTCCTACTGAAGACTCTCCTGAGATGGAAAAATTGTTCATGTGTGGAATCAATCTTCACTGCTTACTCCCCAAAATGGGTTGGCCACAGCCAACTGAGCCAATGCTTACTGAGGGTGATCCCCAGCCCCTGCAGGGACTGAATCTAGTTTAACTGAGGCATTCACTGAAAAACAGGAATGGACAGAGATGCCTTATGTACAGCCATTTTTGGTCTCATACACTCCAGTATGAGAGAGTCCAGACACCACTGTACTGCCATCACTCCCTTTTATTTACCTGAAGAAAGCCCCAAAACACACATGGGCCTTCTCTGAAAACCTCCGGTGTTCACCACTGACTCCAAATGAAGGTTAGTATTGTTTATAGATTCTCTATAGCATCTTGCAATGCAGGTCCCATGTTGGAGCGCTTGAGAAAATACTTTTGGTCTTGCCTAACTATAGACAAATTATAGAAGAATAATTATTCCATAGTTCTGATGCAGCATAGGAGAATTTGCTTTCAGGATTACTCTGGAGTTACGAGTAAGGGTGGTGGGACACTGGAACAGGTTGCCCAGATTCCTGAAAGTGCTCAAGGATAGGTTGGATGGGGCTTTGAGCAACCTGATCTAGTGGAAGGTGCCCCTGCCTATAGCAGGTGAATAGGAACTACATGATCTTTAAGGTCCCTTCCAACCTAAGCCATTCTATGATTCTATGCTACAACTTGAACAGAAGATACCTGAGAAGCTTGAATAAATTTTCCCTGGATATCCTTTCATGTTTGCAATAACTACAGAAGGAGACTACAAAATTTCATGTAGCTTATAAATGAAAATGTAAGATTACATCTATCCGGTTTTACGGAACAAAACAAATAAATTTAACCACTACATTGACGCCTTCTTTTACCTATAGTCTCTCTGTACAAACCTCCTCTGACATCCTTGGCAGATCTGTTATGGACTCAAAGGAATACAAAGACCAGAGGTGCAACCTGTTCTGAATCAGTGTGATTAATGCCCTGCATTAATGCCATAGTTCCAATTTCCCCCCCAAAGTACTGTGACTTTTCCCAACTGGTTTCTCTGAAGTTTTCCTGATAACCTGCAGCACTTGAGAAATGAAGAGCCCTTTCTGAACACTTGATAGTACTGCTTCAGTATGGCAAACCTCACACTTGCCATTCCAATCTTACTTTACATACTGATGAATATCACATTTCATCACACAACTACTCATAATCCACAAAGAATTGCCTACCATCACTTTGTTTTCAAAATGAAAAGAATTATTTTAAATCTGGCCTTTCTTTGTTTGCCTCTCCTTTAGTCAACACTCATATACAGGTAATATTAAAGCACACTATTCAGTCCTTTCAGATTGCATTACCTATGGGTATGCACACAGGAAAAGTACTTCAGTAAGAAAAATGAATGTAATATACAGTAGAAATAATATTTGAATCTCAATTAACTTGGCTTCTGAAGGATTGCAGAGTAAAAATGAAATTTTATTTTATTTACTAATTTATTATCTGCAGTTAGCATGTGCTATTCCAAGATGCCTTGGAATTGCTGTCAATAAGAATTGAAAAATCTGTCTGTACAAGGTTCTATTGGATAGCAGTGCACATGTTACGGCAGACTTTATTTTTTCCAGAAAAGATTGTCACACTGGCAAATTCATCTTTTAGCTTTCTGAGTGTTCATTCAGATCATAAAAAATATTTAGGAGAAACTGACTATATCCATTTGTGATCCTCCTATCCCTGACACTGCTACAAGCCTAGTTTCTACTTCTTCAGAAAAGCCATGAATCAGAGTGGCTTATGATCACATTTGCAGAAATCACACAATTACCTAGGTATAGTTTTATTCAAGGAATGGAGCCCTCATTAAGGATGTATAAGGCTTTAAAAATACAATAGACATCATCACTAATAATTCAATGCACAATGTCAATTTGATATGGCATGAAGCAGCCTTGTAGAGGAGATGCACTTCTGACTTGATTTAAATGGTTTTTTGCCACCTGGTCTGAAAATAGGCTTGGATGCAGTACCAGCAGCTTTTTGTTTTCATTCTTTGCAAGACAAAGTCTAAAGAGGATAACAGTAACTCTGAAATGCAAATTCATAACAGCCACATGGAAACAATATAAACTGTATTATAATGTGTTAACTCCCTTAAGTGAATACTCTACCAAACTTCTGAAATACTGCTGAGAGTTTAAAGATCATATGATAAGCAGTGCAGTATTCTTTTATTGCCCTGTCAATCCACCTCATCCTCACTGTTAAGTCTTTCATTTATTCAGTTGTCTCTGTGAGTCCCTGTATGCCTTTTCATAAAATGGAATCCAGGGATTTTTCAGGCTCAATTTATCATACAGTAGAGTTTGAAGCATATCTTTCCCAGTAATTTATAGCTGTGTGATTAATAACTTCATTTTTCAATGACAGTGCAAAGTCAGCTAAGATAGAAATATCACTAAGTTATGACCACTTGTCTGGGATACAAAACTTCACAAAAATGAGTTGATGGTTTCAGTAGACCACTATTCTCAGCTAGGCCCTTTACAACAGATACTATTAATTCATAGGTTAGACTGGGCTAGCAAAATTATATTCCTTATATAGTTGTCTTATGATTCCACTTCACAGGCACACCACACCAGTTCTATAGACTTGACAGAATAAATAATTCAGGCTTCATGAAAGTGCTGTGAAGACCTGGTCTTCCATCATCTTAAAAACATTGTGTTTTTTCAGGAGAAATAATTTCCAAAGATAAGATGCTAGACCAAATGCTATATTACCTTTTTTAAAACTGATGTAATTTGTATGCATAGAAGCAGAATTTTTCCTGTATTTCTATAGCCATGCCAATAATCAGATATAATTTCCTTGACCAGCTAGGTATGTAACACACTGAATATGAATACTGTATGTGCTCAATGTCTAAAGTATTGCATGTATTGTTACAGGTGGCATTGTGATTTCACTTGCTAAACAGTTGTGCAATATTCAGTGCTTGTACAATCCTTCACTGAGTTGTGCCAAAAATACTTTACTATAAATACCAAGCAGGTTAATTACACCTGATATGCAGCCTACTGAATATCCACTTGCAATACAATTAGTAAACATCACAATACAATTAGTAAACATCTAGGAGACATAGTTTTTACTCCTGACTGCTCTTGATTCTGTGGTTCTGGACAATATATATCTTCACGTTCAGTCTTCCTGAGTGATATAATTTCAGATTTATAACTGTCTACATAGGCCTCAGCTTTAGGGGACAGTAGGTTCAGCTGGTTGCAAGTCCTTCTAGTCACAGATGCTCCCTGAGGTTGGCCCAGAAACTCACTGTATCCCACTAGTGCTAAAGTAGTCAACAAGAAAAATTAAATTGCCTAAAGTTTCAAGGAGAAATAGTGCAAGCAAAAGGGACTGGTAAACACAAAGACGGGACACTTAAAATATTTAGTTTTTTATCAGCAATTGCATCCTTAAAAGCTATATAATTTAACCTAATTTAATATTTTTAGTGCATTTTCTACTATCTTTAGCTTTTAAAAACAATTTATATTTCTTTTGGAAACTTTCCAGTTTTATAGATGCAAACTTGCTTCATGTACTTTTTGTTCTTCAAAAAGCTAAAAATAGTCACTTTTTCCTTCCTTCAGTTTCACTCACTAGATAAATTTTTTTACAGAAAACTAGCATGAAATCTAAAGAAGCACTAAGTTGTCCAAACTGCAGGCATTAAGGGCTTATGTCCAAAAGAGCTTGACAATTTTTCCCATATCTCCTACAGTTTATTTGTTTATGGCTTATCAGGAAGCTAAGCTTTCTGGAGGTGCCTGAAGTTGTTTTACTGAAGACAGGCAACAGCTGACAGCAAGCTGACAGATTCTTTGCTCAGAGTGCAAGAGACAACTTTTCAGCTGAGTGATGGAGGTATCTGGTTCCAGCGTTAGCCTAGAACTCTCTCCACTCAGCAAAATCCTTTAGTTTGACCCTCTACTGTGAAGTAGGATGCTTGATTCCATCCAGGAAATTCGGGTATCAATCCTGAGAATACTCCAATTGAAGAGCTCTGATGCAAAAAATCAGGCAGTGGCTTCTTCTCCCCTAGAGTATGCTTATTACAAACTTTTTACACTCGTGTTCTTGGCTGTAATGGCACGGAAATCAAGGAGAAAGGTGGCTTACTGGATACGGTCCCTCTTTGCTGGTTTAGACATTCCCTGTTTAGCCTACTACCCACTGCCACAAATCTCATCTTTTGCACCCACCTTTCCCCAGTCACTGTCCTTCAACTTTGTATCAATTGTATTCTTGAAGCCACTAAATATTTGCGCTGTCACCCTGGCTGCCATGGCAGGTAAGGCCCTTGGGGGCCCTTATGCAATTGCATTGTCCCTATTTGCATGTTTCTCCTTTTTCTTACCATTAATTTTTCTGTTCACTGACTAGTTTCAAAACCTGTTTCATGGGAAGGTCAACACTTGAAAAACATCTGTCTGTACAACACTTGTAGCAGTGATCAAGCAGATCATCAAGCAGATGATGAAGCAGAGAAGAAAGAACCTATTAAGATCCCAAGTTATCTGAATGGTGATGCAGGAACTAAAGATGTCAGTGGGGCTAGAAAGCCTAAGGGGGATGGAGTTATTCCCTCTCCTTTCCCCCACGTCCTAACCATAAGAAAGCTTCACTTGGATCTCACAGAGACACACCAGAATCAAACAGCCATGGGATACAAATCTCCATGAAGCCAAGATCTTTTAGTGTCCCGTACTCAAAATACTACTTGGGTCACTCTCTTCCTGATAACACTTTCACACAAGAATATCAGAAGCAGCCACCATGTAGGCATTAGGACTAATTGTCAACAGATAATTTATGGGAAAGGTTTTGATCATTCTGCTCACATGTTTCAATTCACAGCCAGATTCCTAATGAAGAAATTCACCACGTATTTTTCACTCTTTAAGAGTGACAGGATATTCACGCATTCACTTTAAGAGATGAAATGGTTGTGTCTGTTACCCCACAATAAACTATAGCAAGTCCTTCGGATAGAACAGAATCAATCAATCCTATGTGTTTTCACAGGAGGCATAAAAAGTTTCCAAACTTATAAAGAATTACTTGAAAATGCCTCACTGAATATTTTTACATTTTCTGTCTTAGAGCTAGTCAAGCAGGATGTTCTGGCACACAGCTGGAAGGATGATGGCCAACACTTGTACTTCTATGTTCTGGCCCCTACAAACAGGTGTTCTAAAAAGACAGATGTACTTTATAAACCCAGATATTATCAGGGTTACTGGAAAGCAACAAATGTTAAGAAAAGTTGTAGGTTATGGAACAACAGCTTCAGTTTTCTATCTGGAAGAAAAATAAGTAGACCCATTACTGATTTGAAGAACAAGATCAGAATGTGATTTTTGACAGCAAAAACTGAGAGAATGTTACCTAGTTCCTACAGCAAAAACAAAAAAAAACAGAAAGGGAAAAAAAAAAGGAAGAAGACAAAAGAAGCCACCGTATGAAGTGCCAGAGAAAAAGAGAGGCAGCATTTCAGTTTGCTGCAGGCATAGAATCATAGTATCATAGAATGGTTTGGCTTGGAAGGGACCTCAAATATAATCTTGTTCCAACCCTCTTGCCATGGGCAGGGAACTTCCACAAGGCCAGGTTACTCAGAGCCTCATCTAGCCTTGAACATTGCCAGGGATGGAAAGTCCACCAAATATTTTGATTTACAGATTTTTTTTGAGTCCAGATGTAATGTAGAGGATGAACAAAGAGGACACTAAGAAAAAAGAAGCTGTCAAAAAGTCATGCAGCTATCACTAAATGTCCAGGGCCTTAACTAGACTTCTTTTTAAGTTGGCCAGATGGATAAATTAATCCAAGGCAAAACTAAAGCAACAGATATACCTAATGAGTATCCTAACAAACTTGTTTAAAAATAATTAAACATTTTCTTTAATGTTGGGTGGTGGAAAGCAAACATTCAGTAAAGAATGATGCTTTGTCATTGCCTTGCTTTGCTCATGAGTGAGTGTAGGAATTATGTACTCTGCCTCAGATTCGCATGGAATATTTTAGTTTTATTTTCTCAGCCATGAAAATAAATATCTATTTAAAAACAATATAATGTTTCTTTTCACCATATTGAATTTTCTAAAAGACACCAGTGCAGAAGGCTGATTTTTCATTTAGGTGGAGTAGTATAAAAAACTAAGGAATTATTCATTCCGCTGAGGTATTGTCCATGCAGTGCAACAGTTGCCTATAGGGCTTTATTTAAAGATGCATCTTTGCAAAGGCTTCCAACCATTCAAAATAAAACTCCTTTTCCAATTATTTCAATTTCAGTAGGATCTTCAGGGTTAAATTTCCTTCCAAAGTCAGAGGAAAACACAGTTCTGCCTATAAGAAATCTAAAAAACCCAAAAAGATAAGATTCCTCTGATGCTTAACTCCATTGCACTGGTGCAGTTATTACTCTTACTGAGAAGGACCAGGCAGACTCATTTGTGTGAGTGATCACTCAGGATGCTAGTGCAGGGGGCTGAGGAAAGCCAATAGCTTGCTTGTTGGTATGCTACTCTCAGAGGTCACAGGCCCATCTGAAGAGCCCATCTAGTGCCCATCTGAAAAGTTCTGGGCATTGGCTCAGACTGTGAAGCCAGCAAGTCCAAGCAGCTCCTCTGATCTCTGCTTAGCACCAGCCCTCCCTATAAACCTAGGGGCAAAGTATTTAAAATATCACTAAACTTGCCCATGGAAAGAACAAACAATTGAGCAGTCCAGATGATCAATATCCCAGTGCTTCAAATAATTTTCTGGCTTGCTTGATAAGTCCCTGAGTTACCTCAACAGACACACTGCCACGACACTTTGCTCTCCCTACCCCTGCAACCTCCTAGAACGAAAGCAAAACTGAGATCACACAGCACACTGATTATGAGCAGAGGCTGCAAACACAGGAGTCACGCTTTTTTCAACATGCACACTGAGAACCACCAGTTCTTTCAAACCAGCAAGAGCAGATGTATGACTAAGTACTACTCCTTAATGCTGGGTTACTACTGAAAAAGATGTTTGTTTTCTCCAAGGCTTCTTCTAAGGCACTTAAGCCAACCATATTTCCTGGAAGAAAAGGCTGCAGTTTTACCAGCCTTTGATAACTAAGTGGCCTACTGAGAGGATGGAAGTAACAGAGAAGAATCTGGTTTCCATATCTCTTTTATCAATTTACAGACACTATAAATAACAATTTGCAGCCACAGCTGCAAAATAAAAGGACTGTTTTCTGTATCAGGCATCCTTCTTCATAAATTCTTGCAAAGCTAAACTCTGTAAACGCAAAACGAAAGGAAAGGTGCAACAGAAGGATTTAATACTTATTAATTTAATGTTGGAAGTTTAAACCCCACTGCATTTATGCTCTGGTTTGGGGGCCCCAAAGTAAAGCTCTACCAAGGGAAGAGCCCTCACCCCAGCATTGCTGGGAAAGTCCAGCTCCTTCTTGAGATCATCTGTACAACACTGAGGTAATTTCAGCTCTCCATCTAAAATAACATAGGACTAACAGTACTACTGTTAGCCATAAGGGCAGCAGAGAGAAGAGGCATTCTGAAGCATCCAGATCCTATATATTCATCCAGATCCTATATATTCATATATTCTCCTCAAAGGAGGAGAATAAACTTTGGATTTTATTGTCAAAGAACTAGAAGATTGCAGAACTGGGTTTTCTTTTTTTGTTGTTTTTGGGTTTGGGTTGGTTTTTTTTTGATCGTTTTTCTTGGTTTTTTTTTTTTTTTGTTGTTGTTGTTGGTTGGTTGGTTTTTTAAGTTCTCATTAAAACAAATCAAAGAAAAACAGTCTTTCCAATGCCACAGCTAGACAAGCTCAGACTCAGTGACAAATGTCAAACCATGTAAAAATTAATTGAGCCCTTTCTCTAGTACAGTTTCACAGTGAAGAAAATCATGTGAGCAGTGACCTCACTGAAAACCACATTTTTTGTACAGTTGAATATGTAGGATTTGAGCTCTTGTTTTTAAGTATCTTCTTACTGCTCTACCATGTTTTTCCTATTTTTTGGGGGGAGGGCAGGAAAGAAAAAGTGTTAGAGCTGCAGGTGGCTTACTGGAGACAAGAGCAAGGTGAACTCAGCTGAATTTGTGGACAAACAAGCCCCTTATGGACATCACAGAATGACTGAAAACTACCACTGGTCTTATAGCTCAAACATAGCTTCTCAGTAGGTCTTTTTCCCTGTGTATGCTAATGTCAGAGACCAATTTTTTCATGCCAGAAGCCCATAACTCACCCGACAGCTATTTTCAAATTTTCTGCATGGGTTGAAAACAGGGCATTGAAAACGTGAGTTAATCATTGGAAGGGAAAGCAAAACAAACCAAAAAAATGTAAGGGAGGTTTTATTCAGAGTTTTAGGCTGAACAATAAGTGTTTGGGCTAAATTATTTTTAAATATGTTACAATTAGCATCTTAGACATTGTTCATTTTGTGTGCTGTGCCACTGATTAGATTTAACTTCACTGAAATAAAATCAAACCAGAAATTTCGCCTATTATAACAGATCTTGTCATTCTCACAGGAAATTGTCCAATGTTTCCAGCCTATTTGATGTTCAAGTTTATTTTGTCATTCAGCATAGGATGACCTTGGCTTCCAGTTAACAAGGGACCTGTCTACTTAACAGAGCTGACAAAAGGCACATAAAAGCTAGTGGAATATACATAATACTTACTAACTATGACTAAATCCCACATGGCACAACTTTAAGAAAGAACACTTTTGTTCTGTAATCTTTCATTACGACTGGGGGGTTTTATTTCTCCTATAGTGTCACAAAAAAATTGGCATGCAAAGCCTCTGTCTTGATGAAATGTATGAACCTAAATGAAGTTTCCTTGTACACTGAGATTACAAGTTGGGAAAAAAAATGGATAAAGCAGCCAACTAACACAATGGAAATTTCAAAGCTAGACAAGTTAGGAAAATGAAGAATGTAATTCTTGGCCATATTTGAGAGAAGCCACCTAGAAAGATGGTGTGGAAAATGGACTAGGAGAAGAAATTGGCTGCACCACAAATTCTGGCCTTACAAAGGCTGATATCACTTCTCAGTTCCACCATAATAAACACAACAGTACCCAACTGGATAAATGTGGTTTATTCATTAAAAAAATTATTCAATAGGAGGTAAAATAATCTGCTTTGTGAAAGGAAGGGTTAAAGGATTTCTCTTCCCATTACTTCACATTACTTGTTCTGCGGGAAGAAGTGCACTTGTGTATTCCATGGACTACATTTATGAAGGGAAAATAAATATTTTGGATGTAATTCCAAATACAGAAGGAAAAAAAGAAGGTACAGCTGGCAGTATGTGATCTGGTTTCTGAGTGTAGAATGGGGAATAATAACTCAGAGACACCACAGTCTTCAGAACCCACATTGTTATAGCTAAGGATATGATTTCTGATAATTCAACATTTGGTACATCTTCTCTGGGCCCAGGGAGATCCAAAGGAGTCCCATTGTGATATTTTATAACCTGAAAGTTAGGTGCAATCTCTGGAGGTGTTTATGGCATTATCTGACATATGAGTTGCAGAAGCTTGTTTTCCAAAAACTGTGCATAATTTAACCAATTATTTTCCTGCACTCTGTTTTCTAGATGGAGGATTTTTCAAGCTTCAGACAAAAGGAGAACAAAAGTTTTTATTACATCTGAGAGAAAAAAAAACCCTTTCCTACCAGATGACATTTATACTGGCATGCATGTATTGCCAAAATATTAATTGGGAAAATAAAAATTTTTTAAGCTTTAATATAACCAATATAATTTGTCTCCCTTCACTAAGAGTTATTGTCAATACTACAGAGACTTCAAGCAGGTACAGAAATTAAGTTAATTTTAACAATGATTCTATGGCTCAAGTGAGAGAGTTATCATATTCTTATAGGCCCAAACTCTCTTCTTTTTAAACAGAGTTTAAATATGCTTAATTCCAGTTCCATGAAGGCTGATGCATACATAAAAATTAAATATATGGTGGACAATTAAATATATAATGAACAATTATTTGCATGACAAAAGCCTAAGATGTAGCCTCCATGAAGTGCAGCATTACACTCAAAAGGACATTGCAGTCAATATCTTTAAAATGCCTGTTTTCAACAGCTTAGATTTTGATAGTGTTGAAGACCCTCTTGTATACGGGGCATTTTCCATGAGAAGCACAGATTCAACAAAAGAATTAAAAATTTTTTTATTCCTATGCAATCCTTGCTTTTTAACGTGCTTAGCTATGCACATGAAAACATTTAACTTATTTTTTTCCAGCTTGTTCTTCAAGACTGGCACAGTTATAGGCTTAACTTCCACTCTTAGACCGAGACAAATTGCTCTATCATTACTATTTTATTTTTACAGTCATTCCAACTTAAAGTTTTGCCTCAGCAGTGTGGCTTTTTATTAGCCTTTTGAAAACATTGGGTCAGAAAATTCGAACTATAAAGCAGCGATTACTTGGTTATTGATGCTAACCCTTTGATGGGTCTGAGGAAGTCAGGTACATTACGTCTGGGCCTTTGAACATTTTTTTCCTTTTCATTTCAGCAAGCATTAACATCAGAGACATCAAGCTAATCCTTTCAGCTTCTAATCAGTGTTGTGGACACTTTTATTTCAGCTACCGAGCCTCTCTCCAGCTACTGAGAATTTCAAGTTGAAATGTTAATGATCATAAAAATGTCACTGAGATGACATAGTGCCCCTCTCTGCTGTCTACAGTTTTGTAGGAAAACAAAGTTACTGGAAGTAGCACTTGTTCATGCTGGGGAAGTACAGCACTACTAAAACCATCTTACGTGTGTAAGCTGACTTTTTAGAAAAGGCACTATCCTAAAATACTAGGGCTAATAATCAGCATAGATCTGTCTTCTCTGGTCAGTGCCCTCTTTACTTATGCTGCAGGAAGTGTGAGATGGCCCTTCTGGTATTCAATGATTTCATGTTACCCGTTTCCTTCCCCGGTGAGTTTCCCTGATGCAGGTGAGAATCACAGATTTCAAGACTAGACTTTTCCTAAGGACTTTTCCTTATTTTTACCTCCTCTAGAAGACACCTGTGTTGCCCACCAGATAGATCCCACAGAGAAGTCAGAGTGAGTGAAAGAACTATTTTTTGACAGAACATGTTGAAAGTTAGTATTTGTTCTTAAATGATCAAGCGCAGCTCTGCTTTCTATACTTCCTCTCTTGTGACCAAACAGTATGATATATAAGTGAAGAGACTTCATTTCTTTTTGACCAACGTGGAGCTGCAAGGGGTCACACTTTAAACCCCCAGCAAAAAAACCTCAAAAACAACAGCAGCAACAACAACAACAAAACCCAATGAAAAACAAAAGCAAAAAAAAAAAAAAAACCAAAACAAAAAAAAAAACCACCAAAATTTCCTTTGGTACAATCCAGGATTTTCATATAAGTCCCAAATTCCCAGATCTCAGTATCCAAAGAGAATAGTAAATCTTACGATGATTAACCCTCCCAATAATTTACAAAAACTACAAGATTTGACAACACTGAAAAATTTAAAACTTTTGTCCATTATAGAAGTGCACTAAAGAGCTTAAAAAGTTTTCTAATTTTTGCAGGGGAATAAACTCTTTCTCTGCAAGAAAACTTTGATTCAAAGTGAGGGGAGAGACAGCTACTGATGCTTGAGATCAAAATGAGGCAGAGTAATTTCTCATTGTTCCTACTCATAAAGGCACAAACACTGTTAGAAAGAATATCAAAATAATTGTTCAAGATTTCTAAAACCATTAACAAACTTTGGAACGTTACTGTATTCTAACACTGGTCAACTCTTTTTTGCTTACCAGCTGTTATCTTATATTAATGCCAAAATACTTCAGTGCCAGTGGAATATTTTGACCAATCTGACTGGAAGCCTATATGCAAAAAACTTAATGCAGAATTATGGAACCCAGGAACCATTATAAACCCAGGATTTTCATCTCTAATCTGTGCTGCTGAAATATTTTTAAAGGCTTTATTAAAATGTCCACAGTCAAAATCAGATGCAAAATAATTTTTCACAATTCTAATACAAATCAATTGGTGTAACATCTGCAAAATCTTGCTAAGACTGATAAACAATGCCACTATCCTTCTATCACACTTTCATATATAGAATCAATGTTAGCTAAAGCTAAAAGTGATGGTTATCTGCCATATTACAGTTCATATTAATATATCATGACAGGTTAAGCTCTTAAAATAGACCTCATGTTTCAGAGCTTAGAAACTTCTAAATTTTATGATAGCTTTAATTGATACAATTCTAAAGAACCAAGTCCCCTTCATATAATTGATTTATTATACGAACAGGTGGGGCTGAAACTAATTTTTCTGGAAGGACAAGTCAAATACATTTCTACTATAATCAGTGTTCGCTGGTGTTTTGTTCCCTTCCACTCTACACTCTATATGGTCTACAGCAGAAACTGTCTTCATTTTGCCTGCATCTTTCTAGATGGGGGGGTGGTGTTTATTTAGTGACCAAATTTGGACTTCCCCGTAATCTATGTAAAAAGAGTTCAGAGTTCTCAGCAAAATATTCATTTTTATTTCCAAGCCTTTCTTACAGTAGTTGCAAAGGAATATGGGTGCACATCTCACAGAATTATGCTGATTCTTTCTGGTGACATTTGTCATTGGCACAAGTGTGTTTTGGATTTATTCACAAGTTCCTCTGTAACTAGGGGCAGGGCTGGTTTCACAAACCTCCTTGGCAAAACATAAGGCACACAGACTGGATCTTTCTGGATTCTTGTTTGAATTCTCTTGAATTGTCATTCTTCTGACTTAAAGACAGATCTTATATTTTCCCAAGATGGACAATGTTGGTTAGCTTTTTTTTCTGCCATTTCTTTTATGCACTTTGGTCCTCTGCTCATGAAACAAGTCTATTTCAATTAGGTAAATATGTGCATACAGTGACCAGATCTGTCTTCAAAGAAATTTGAGGATATTATTTATAGCCTTTCATTGTTCCAGTTTATGAATTCCAGCCTTTTAGAGCATTAGACTGTTTTTATTAATTTGGAGTTCCAGTATTAACATTTGCTTTATTCTTTATTAAATAAGGAACAAAATTCCTCAACAATTTCTACTGACTAAGGTTTCCAAAATAATGTTTACTTTTTCATCTTTGTGGTAAAATTAAAAGTTAGAACAAACACTAGCAATAGTTTGCCAATAAATGCAAATTACTTTGGCCTTTCCTAGGTCCTTCTCAGACAGCTGACTCCTAGAATAAATGACAGTAACATTTTCAAATCTGCTAAATTATTCCAGTTCTACTGAAGCAGATAGTGTCTGGCATGAAGGATCCTAGGACTGGTGAATCTGAACAGACAGGAGTAACTGAGTGAGCAGAATTCACTGCTAAAACTGTGATAAAGAGCTTAAGACAAAAGGAGAGATTTATATTGAAATAGAAGCTTACAGTAGCAGATCAGTTTAATTTACTCCGCCATGTAGTAAGCAAATAGCGTGTAAAAGGTGGGTTGACAAATTTGACTTGTGGATCAATATTCTGTTGATCTCTGGCCACAAAACAATTAATCTCTGCAGTGCAGAACAAAAGTAAAGGGGAATTTAATGTCAAATCAGTTAACCACAATCTGAAATTGAAAAAGCAGTATTGATAATGATGGTTAGCATAAGTTCCTCCTATTAAGTGATATAATCCAGTGCATTCATTGCAATGTATTAATTACACAGTGCAGTCAGCTTGATCTCCTAGGCTAACATCATAGCAATCAATTGCAGCAGTTCTCCACCATTCTGTTAAGAACCACATTTCCTTAGCCAATTCTGAACTTCTCAGAGAAAAATTTAATTTCAGCTATCTGCCATAAGGTCTCTTTATCTACATAGTTCACATTTTGGAGGGGACACAAATATTTGGAAAATAAATTTAGAAACAACACCATTATTATTTTAATATATGTGGAAATTCCTTTTGGAAACCAGCTTTATTCATCAGATCTCCAGATAACAATCAGTAGACTTTAAGAGACATAAATCGATTCAGTGTTCTTAAAAAAAAAATCAAACAAACAAAAAAACAAACAACAACAAAAAAACAACAAAAAAAACCCTCCAAAACAACAACAACAACAAACAAAAAAACCCCAAAAAAACAAAAACAAAAACAACCCCCCCCAAAAAAAAAAAAAACAAAAAACCCCAAACCAAATCAAAACAAAAAAAAACCTTGCTGGAATTGATAATACAGGAGATGATAATAAAAAAAGAAAAAAGGAGAGGAAACAGATGATTAAGCTCTTTCACAAATGGGATATTTTTTAAGGAACAGATACAGACACAGTGTGCATATTAAATTCATAATGGTGATGATTAAAAATCCACTATGCAATTGTACTAGAAGAATAACTGTTTGAAATTACAGGAATATTCCAAAGACTAACATTCTTATTTCTCGGCATCCCCACAGGTAGTTGAAAACTCATCCCTCATTTCAAGAAAGTCAGATCTCATCAGTTCTCTCCTGATCCTGTGCAGTTTTACCGTGAGTTGCTCATAAGAATAGTTCAAACATTTTTTTCTTGTTCCTCACCAGAACCAAGGCTCAGTTTTCCTCATGAAACAAGAGTAGCCAAACAGACACACTGACCATGCTGGACTGAGTTTTATTCACTTAATTTCAGCCAGCTACCTGAGCTACCTGATCAAAAAGTTTCCCTGAGGTTCCAACACCACCATGGGACACAGCATTGCCTCCCCGCACAGCCATAAATCAGATCTTAGGGCATCAGCTCAGTGCAAGAGAGACCCGTGCTGCAGCCACATCCACTTGGGTGAATTTGGAACAGAGCACCTTCCCTTTACCACAGCCACTGCTCTAAAACTGAGACCAGTAACATCAAGATTCATGTGGTGGGACACCTCAGTAAATGTCTGCTCTGAAACTAGTCACTCAAGGCCCTCCCTGTAAACACATGGAAAATGTGGGTTTTTTAAGGTTTGGTTCATCTGATCTATTTTAGCTGTCTCCAAGCTAAATCTCAGAAGTTCCCGTCTCTCTCCACTGACAACAAAACAAGGTTCAACAGCCAACTTAAGTGTAAGAAACTATAAGAAATATTAATTTGGTCAGATAAATGCACTTCCTCCTCCTTCCACTGGTTCTCCATGTGTCATCCTGTATCCTATTGCAACTTCACAAAAAAGCATTCTTCCCTATTATGCACTCTTTTTCTTTTTTTTTTAAAGAACCAGTTATTTACCTGTAACCTCTGCTATTACTGATCCTTATCATCTCTTGAAATGAACAGAATAGAAAAAAATATTATTTCAAGAAGATTTTTTGTATTAGTTAAATGGGGGTTTTTTTGAAATTGCTTCAGATACATCACTTATATCAGTCATTAGGGATTCATGAAATGTTCTTAACTCACTGTAACTTATTGTCTGCATCTACAATCTACCTTGAGGAAGAAACATGATCCAGTGCTACAAATACTTGAAATTTGTAGTGGAAGACCAGCAGAAAAGAGAAAAAGACAACAGACGATGTAAGTACATAAAGGGGCAGTGCTATCAATTAGAAGTAATTTTTCAACAAAAACCCCTTTCAGTGTAGATATTCACACGACAAAGGCACACTGCCTCAGCTATTAAAGGGAATATGTACATATATGTGGATTCACGGGGGAGGTAGAGAAAAGGAATTGTTGAGCCTTCACCATGACCTGCCATTATTGACTGTACTAAAAATGAATTACTGCATTTTAATATACTTACTGATATTGGCAAAACTCTTCCTGAATGAATCACTGCACTAGAAATCAGGGAAGAACTATTTAATCAAGATCACTGGTCCAAAAGCAGGTAAAACACAAATTAGTAATTTCTAAACGGAAGCATATTCGTAAGCCAAAAAAATGAATTACTACTGAATGAATTACAACCTAAATTAAAGTAATGCAAGACATGAACATTCTTAACTACATCTTGCTAGCACAGCAATATCACAACTCTATTCCCACTTCAGAGGCACTTACAGCTCAGCTCTGCAGGGCATCTTTTTACCCCCATTTGCCTCAAAATGTCAAAGGAGGTGTCAAGCATATAAGTAGCTCCTCCACAGTCCAGAGGAGATGTTCATAGGGTGTCTCTAGAGTCAAGCAGTGATATCAGAGAAGCAACCAGGTTAACTCAGGCAGCTCTCAGCAGAAAGCAATGCCAAACAAACTATTTTGCACCAGCTCCTGGTTTATAGCCAGTGGTGATTAGCTCATCAGTGGTTTCAGGCAATGTAGGCTTTAAAACAGCTACACCCATATATCTGCCAAAAGGACTTGAGTCAGACATACACAGGGGATGCATACAGAAGAAACAGACAACGCAAACAGTTCAAATTCAAACCCATCTCCAACACTTCATTTTTAGACTAGATCTCCTTTATATTCCAGGTGTTTTCCTTTGTTGTCACAATGTGAGCTGAAGACATAAAAAACCACGTGGATGGTTCAAATGTTCAATAAAATTAAGTGATAGATATAGACTTCTATTCTCTGAACTGTGTATTAAACTGTTAAACATTTGATTTTACATTCTCTGCTGCTGTAAATGTAAGTGGTTCTACTTAATCCCAGAGTGTTGCACCCACTCAAACCTGTAAAACAATCTAACCTTCTTCAGTGATGAGTTTGCCTGCATATCACTCAGGTCAGAAGCACTTGTCTGTGTTTTCTTGGTTTCTACCTTTTAATGGCTGCACTTTGCCCTTTTTGCCAAGAGGGAGTTAGCAAGTGAACTCAGAGCAAGATATTATTTTTGAGTATGAATAATGTTTATGTCCCATCAGTCCAGCAACACTTCCTTTTACACTAATGAGCCATTAAAATCTGTGTTAGAGGATCACTAATCTTTCAGGAGGTTAACATGCAGCTCATCCAATTCTAACACTTCGATCGCAGAAGTGGGAATTCGGGAACAGAGCATGTTTTATTAAAAAGAAAAGGAAACACACATGGAAAGAGAAATGCATTGTCGAGACTTAGGAGTGTCTGTGTTATTTCAGATATTTATACTGGAATAAAAGCTTTCACTCTGACCCCATTTTTCCACTGTTTTGCCCTGCAATGACATCAGCCTTCTGACATGATTTTTGTCTTAAAAATGCACAGTACTGTAAGGTCAAAGATGGGGCAGAGAAGCAAACATTAATAGCAGTGGCCCATTACAACAGCACCTCATGAGAGGCATCTGCTGAGCATCTTCCAGACAATAACCATGGACAGAGAGAGGCCCTCTTTGGGATAATGGAGGCCACGAGGTCCCCAAGAACAGGGGTTCACTAAAAGCCCAGGTCTCCAAGTGATGCATGGTAGACACAGGTGCTCAGACTCTGTAACCTGAGTTTTTGTCACCAGGAAGAAAAATATATCTAGTGCAAACATGAAACTCAGAGGGGTTATACAGTGCAGCAAGTGGAATATGTATGCTTTCAGCAATTACAGCAGTATGCAATTCAGAAACCAAATCCTCTGCAGAGATAAAGGTGGAATGTGCCCTTGTTTTCAGCAGGAAAAAGAGGGGAAGTTTGGTCTCCTGCCCTTTCCTTGTGTTAATACCTGTTTGTGCCCTCGGTAACCTCAGCAGATATATTTATCAACAGCCAGTGAAAAAAACAGCCACCAGGTCACAGCATCCCACACAAAGTCATAATCACTAAAAGCTCCTTTTTCAAATGCAATCATTCTTTCTTCAGTTACATCTCATCCTTTTAGATGAATCTTTACGTTCTAATTCATCTATGAAACTCACTGGAATTATTCACAACATATGAGAGAGTGCAGGATACCCAGCTACGCTGCATGTAGTATAAGAAAATTGAAAATCAAATAGGCTTACCAACAGCTCTTTGCTCTGTACAGTAACCTGTCAGCACCGCTTCTCTGCAGCAAATGACAGCAACAGGAAATGATGGGATGCTGACTGCTCGCTGCACTGCTGGGACCCAATAATATAGTGTTTCCTTTGTGGTACCAGAGGATCTACCTAGACCTCAGAAATGAATTCTCTAAGGAATTTGAAAAATATTAGCAGTCTCTTTCTGAGACATTAGAAAAAACACTGAAAAAAATAATTGAGTGATCTCCCGCAGCCTGTAGATGATGCACAATTTGGTGAGCTCTGCAGAACTATGCTAAACAGAAGCATCTGTACATTTCCTGCTATTGCTACTCTAGCTTGGCTGTTTCACTGTAGCAACGTAACAAAGCACATACCAAATACGAAAATTGACTGTGGCTGTTATAGAGGTTGCTTTATTTTATACTATATCCTCACAAATTACCCCTTAGCAGGTTATGGAGCTTTTTCAGTGGTCCAGTCACTACTCAAAGTTCCTTGTTGGACCACTTCCAATAATCTATTCTGAAAGTCAGTTAGAAGTGCTCAAAATAGGAATGCTTTTGGCTGGATGGTAAGCACATTGTCTCAGTTCCGAAATAACCTGAGTTCAACTCATTGCAGGCACTCATTGGGAAAAAATATGGATCTTTAACTTATCAAAACTTTTATGGCACAGTAGATTGGTCTGAAAGACAGGTGTGTGCTAAGGAAGGCAGGAGCCTCCCCTGGAATAGAAAAGTATGACCCCCCTTCTCTCCAAATCATTATAATTTTGAAATTAAGGGGCTTTCAGGTAAAGATATGGGGAAAGGAATTACAATCCTTTACTAGTATGCATAACAAGGCAGACAAAAACAACAACAGTGTCAGTGACAATAAGCAGAACCAGAAACCCAGTGACAGCCTTCTCTCGGCCACAGATACTTTTCCCTTCGGTGCAGTTCCAGTCACAGCCAGCAGAGGCACTGTTGGCTCCCGGCCGGCAGGGCAGGTGCGATGATTCCCCCGCTGCTGCAGGGGGCGCTGTTGTGCGAGCTCGAGGAGCACGCAGTCCTGGCGGGCGCAGGCGGCAGGAAGGGATGGAGAAGGGGCTTCCTTTACGAACTCCGTGGGCAGCCGATCCCGGTGCCCCCTCTGGACAGCAAAAGGAGCTGTAGAAGGAAAGCTCTGCAGCTGGAGTGGCAGGACCTCCTGGCACGCAGAGGGTGAAAAGCTTCAGTATAGCGCAAGCCCAGAGCAATGGTGGAGCTACGGTGGAGGCTGGGCAGTAGCAGTCCAGCCCCTGAACACACTAAAAGACTCCTCAGGCTTTTCTCACCAGCACTGGCTGCACCTTTGGATCCAGGCTGTGTGAAAAGTGGGGGCAGCCCTCCAGGGGGAAACAAGGATGGTCCCAGGTCCTGGTGCGGCGCGCTGGCTCCGGGCTCCCTGACAGCAGAGCAGCAAAAGAGGCCCAGTCGGCAAGCTCAGTCACAGTGCTGAAGCAAAAAAAAAAGAAAAGAAAAAAAAAAAAAGAAAAAAGAAAGAAAAAGAAAAAGAAGCAGGCATAACCCACAGAAACAGCAGGATCCCAGCCACATATGTCCAGTCGAACTGCCTGCCAGAAGAGAGGAGACTGCCTCTCACTTTGCCCCCAACTCCCCTCGGAAATCCCGGCTCAGCTTCCATTCATCACAATAGCCCCGAAAACAGGGAAGGTAGGGGGTGGGGACAGCCACCACCTCTGGGCACAAAACAAAACAGATCAAAGACCCCAGAAATGGGATGGGATAATAAACCATCCCCAAGACACACAGCCTGATTTATGCAGAAAAAGCTCAAATCTCTTTATGTTGCAGAATAGAGAAGAAAAAACAGTGCGGCAGAAAGAAACCTCTGTTCTGCTGCCGTCTCTTGGTTTCTAAAAATAAGGAGAGAAAAAATACAAGAACAGCAATTAGATCAAAAGTCCCAGAAACTCATGAAGAAGGGTGAGTAGATTTATCGCAGAGGAAAAAAGAAACAAGAGGTGTTATAATAAAGCCATACAATCAAAGTGGGTTGAGATAAGGTGGATTACACTTTCATTCATAAACAAACCTATGAAGACCAAGTACTTCCTTGTCATGTTCAGTGTCACTTGAGAGAACAAGCCATGGCTTCAGAAGCCCCTTTTGGTCCCTATGCAGGACTCAGCACACTGCTCTTGCCTCAGCCTCCAAGTAAAACCATGTCATTGTTTCTGCAAATGTTCTAGCAAAGGGCTAGGGAATGAATACACATTAAATCCAGACTAGACCCTGTCCAGTAGTTGTCCAATCGCTCTGGCTGCATTATTTTGCTATTAAACAGCTCTAGAGAATCTTTGAGAGTTGCCCTAAACAATGAAAGATGCACCAATAAAATAAAATAAACCCTCAACACTTAGCAGGTGACAAGGATATTTTTTAATATATTTATTTTATAAAAGATAAACAAGATTACTTGGTAGGCAGAAAAACCTTCTGTTCTCAGTTTCTTCAGGAATACTTTCCACAAAGCAAGCAGGAGTTTCAGCTATTTCTTATTGGTAACTGGAGCTGACAAAAATCTTTCAAAGCACACCTGCTTTAAAAATACCCTACATAATATTGTAGACTTCAGTGAAAAATTATTTTTAAAATCACTTGCAACTGAATGTGTAAGAGATTATAAATCTAAGGAGAAGAATACAAGGAGAGAGAACTCGCTGTGGTTTAATATTGTAGTTAATTTTGTCAAACCAACTGCCCATTTGTTTGACACACACACTACTCGTTATTGAGTTACAGCTTCCTCAGTATTTATTGATAAGAATAAAATTATTATTTAAGTTCACTCTTACTGGCATTACTATTGAAAAACTGTGAACTTCAGTGTGACAGTGTGACTGAAACAATGATAAATTATTAAACTATTTGCTCCTTATTATGTAAATGTTCAAATGCTATTCCTGCTTCTAGACTTCAAAAATTTTAGGAAAAGAAAGCCAAAAAACCTTTAAAAATGGAGGGTGGTGGGGGAGGCAACCTAAGTGTAATCTGTCTAGAATATTTAGGATAAAGACAAATGCAGTGAGCTGGGAGCAGTTTATAGTGCAACTCCATAAACAGTTGGCATGACGATGGCACAACAGTATCACTAGTGAAGTGTAAATCTATATGCACTACGTTCAGACTGCAGCTAAGAAACTTTAGCCATCAAGATTACATTGGAACATCAAAAGTAGCTTTTACTGATATATAAGCATCAAAACCCTCTCTCTCCCCATAAAATAAAATAAAATAAATAAAAATAAATAAAATAAATTAAAAAAAAATCCTGATCCTTATATTACATTTGATATGGTTTAAATTCCCATGGTTAAATTCTTCTGTGATTCCACCAAACATAGTAAAGAAGACTCACAGCTGTTTCAAGCCCAGACACCTCAGATTTACTAACCCACCTCATTTATTGGGACTATTGCAGAAGAGGCTGGCTCAGTATTTGATGTAGTGGCAGAAGATATTCCAGTTTACAAAAAGTCATTAGCTGTTTATCAGAAGCATGTGACAAGCAGACTTGAGAAGCATGCAGTAAATGAGCCAGAACAAGATATATGATCACCTATTTCAACCTTTTCTATAGGACTTTCTATAATTCTGCTTCCCATTATTTACCTGAAATAAAGTGTACACGCTCTCAATATCCAAAAAGATGAAGAACCCATCACTCCTCATGGTAGTTTGTCCCAGCCACTCACCAGTTTTTTGGTCAGGAAAAAACCTTTAAACAAAGCTGTCTTTCCCTCACAGCCTTTGGCTTTTACCTCTTCCCTGCATCACTGATACACACTAAAGGTGTCTCCCTGTCACTGCTTCAAAACCATCTGTCACCACCTGCTTAGCTCCTGAAACCTGACTGAAATGGTAATTTAACAGTAAGCACAGGTGTTGGGTGTTACTCAAGACCATGCCACAGGGAGGCAGGCAGACATACATACATACATACATACATACATACATACATACATACATACATTCAAAGCTCTGGCCACACAAATCATCAGGCATCTCTGAGGAAAGGAACTCTGAAAGCCTCAGGCTGTGATGCCCAGTGTCACAGGCTGTGCCTTCAGCAGCCAACAGGCTGTGTTCACCTTGGGCTTCCTTCCTGTAGACCCCTGCATTTTGTTGAAAAACAGCCATTAAAGTTTCAAGGCATGATCACTCACTGGCTCACTATCAGAAACAGTACAAGATAAATGCAGCTTTGGGCAACACTGCTACTTGGAAGTAGGTATTTTGTCAAATTTTCCTTCTTTTCATGGGAAAGATACCAACATATGAAGAGATAACAGCAACTCTGGACTGCAGAGAAACTCTGAAAATGCTATAAGAATGTGAACCTATCTACTTTCAAATTAATGATGTTTATACTTTCTTTAATAATAATTATTCTCATACTTTTCTAATATTCCTCCTAAAACACCTTTAAGTTATACTGGTTTTAAGTCTGGGCACTCCAGGTGCTTCATCTTACTGTAATTCTTACTTCTATGTTTTGGTTTTTTTATTTGATGATAACTGTTTTCTTAAAATGATTTGAGAATAGATGTTTCTAGTTAAAAAAATTCAGCAATAATTTTATTTGGTAGGGGGAGGGAAGCAGGGGGAAAGACCCACCTAAAGGCATAGGGAAGGGGAAAAAATGTTCATTTGTGTAGTAATCTTAAACAGCACTTACATGTTTTCAGAGTTCTAGTCTTGACATGTCAAGATAACAAATGTTAATGGGTTCAATTTCAGTAATTTTTTAAAATCCTTTCTGTGTTTTTAAAGGGATTGTCAATGCCAGGCAGAGTGGGTATATTCTGAAATATGTCTGAGCAAAAATAGCAGCCCCATTAAACTCAGTCTGAGATGCATTTAAAGAAACAATGTGAAGGGGTTTGATGATTTTCTCTGTGGCTAACAGTATTTCAAAAAGACAGCTTTTCTTTTCATAAGTGTTATCATGATGCATTAACGAGCAAAAATAGTAAAAATCTCTTGCGGTCACTGAGGGAGGCAGATATGACTCAAGAGATATATCACAGCTTTCCTCAACACAGCCCAGGAACATGGTGTTGGATACATGCAGCTGACTGTGGTCATGGAAAAAACTTCCTTTGACCAAAGTAAAAGGAGTATTTGCGTGTTCATTCCTAGTAAGAAAAAAGCAGTCACCACAGAAACAGCACATAAAAAGCCTGACATGACGCCCATTAAGAAGTAATATGAACATTTCTACTGCATAAACAAGTTTTAGATCTCACCTGAAGTGCTTTTGAAGTCCATGATGAGCCTCATCACTGAAATTCTTACATAAAGAGAACAACTGTAGTTTTTATAAACATATATAAAAAAGCATAAGCTCTTCAAATTTTTTGCCAAAATTTCTGATTACTCTCTTGTAAAAATTACAGTGTTGCTTTTCCAAAGTGCTTATGAAATACTAGAAATTCTGTCAGAGCCATCTGTAGACATGTTCCCAAGAAAGGCACCTGTAATAGAAACTACAACTGTACTGGGAAGACTATCACTAGGAGCAGTCATTCTCCATCTCACACGATTCCTGGACTCCTCAAAGGTCATCAATAAAGAGACACATAATAACACCATTCCCAAAGGGAAGTAATGTAGTACATCCTGTCCCTGGGCATAATTATTTCTGCCTAAATCACTCCTGTCCTCTGTTTATTTAGCCAATTGTTAAAAATCTTCAGGATGCTGATTTCACAGTATCTCTGAACCATCTATTTCAGTGTTAAGGTTCCTTCACCATTGAAATAATTTTATTTCTCCTGAACTGACTCTCCTCTGTTCCTGTTTCTGCCCATTCATTTTCTTCTGCTCAAATCTACTGTGACCGTTTATGTCCAAGTGTTTGCTTCAATATGTGCCACGTTTAGAGTACCACATTTTCCCTTTATTTTAACTATCCTTAAAAAAAATACACCCACTGATGGTTTTTTTTTTTTATTTTTTTATGGTGTACATATCAAGATGATAAACTAATTCAGGCTGCTGGATAATAATTACCTTACATGGTTTATTAGATTAATTACCATGATATTCAAATCATGTGTTCTTATCAATAACTTCTACAAAAACCCATCCACAAATATTTGAAGATCCATTTGAAAAGTTTCCATTCAGAAAAGGGAATGAAATCTTGCGATTTCAATGAGGATCAATTGGGCAAGCTTGGGTCCATTTCCCTGCATTTCATGTCATCCCATTCACTTTGTTGTTTTCACTTTGTTTCAGTATTTTTTTTTATTTAATTTCTTCAGTTCTCCTCCTTCACTTTGTTTACCTTTCTTCCCTGATTTAGGGATTTCATTTGGAATAATTTTGGCAAGTTTTGGTGCTTTTTACTGTACCTCATTTCATCTCAGCACATTTGGTTGCAGTCACTACATTTCAATTTTTCCTGTGTTTTAGTAAATCCTGTAAACAGAACGATTGCCATGTTGGCGGTCACTGCACAGGGTGAATTATATTCAGTTGAAGAATGATGACAAAGTGTTATTCAGTTCACAGCCCTGTAAGTTGTTTCTTGGCAAGGTACTTTTGTCCTGACCCAAAGCCTAGTGAACATATTTTCTTTTCTGGTCTTCCTGTGATGATTGTCAAAATTATACAGATTTACAGACTTTATAACCACCTTCCAAGGTAAATCAGCACTAATTTTATTCACAGGGATAGAAAGGCTCTTTAGGAACAGAAAGTTTAAAGCATCTGCAAATTTGGGATGCCTGGTTTTGGAGGTCTTCTAGCACAATATTTATCATCCATCTCATACTGACTTTCTTTTTGTAACGTCTCTGTACCACCAAAATCTGTGGGGATTGGTATTTGTCTCCTTTCACCACAGGAAAATACATTTCTGAAATACATAGAGATGTCTGTGTCTATAGATACGTAGGCAATTGAGTCAATGGAGAGGGATCAGTACTTCTACAGCAGATGACCCCTTTGATTAAGATGAATAGCAACATTAAATGTTCCTGTTTCTCTCCACTGACTGTAACAAGAGTCTAACACAATCAGTCCTAAGGACAAAGGATGCCTCTTCAGCGTCACAAACTGGTGGTTGTGGAGCATGTCCTCTAAGCATGAATTTTTCTGCTTCCCAAAACCTTGATTCTGTGCACTCACGCAAGAGGGGGAAGTTCTAGGTGTCACCAGGGCTATTTATGCAGCCTGCATGGGACATTCATTGAATAATACATATAAACAGTAACATCAAAAGCCTTTTTTATTCTAATTTATTATTTCTTATTCTACCCTAACATGATTCAGGGTCCCAAACAGTAAAAAATATTTCAATACTATATTTATAGTTATCATGGGTACTTGTACAATGTAGAAACACCCTTTATTAGGGATAAAATCTGAGCAGGAAAGGAACAAGTCAGGACATTATTACGAACAGATTTCCTCTCTGCATAATTCTGAAAAATTATGCTTTCAGCAGCAAGGTGAATGCAAAGGTCAACAAAAATAAGCAATAGATTGCTTCTCAGACTTGCCAAATCTACTGTTCTCCCCTTATCATGCCTCACCTTAAGAGCAAGAGAACCTGTTCCAGGTTTTTGAAGCCAAATTTCACACAAAGTGATTTAACAGAAAAGAAAGGATGTGCATTAATGTTTTTTTGCTAGTAAGGTCAAGGTCTCTCTGCATGGCCTGCCTTCCTTTGTGGCAGTCAACAGCTCCTCCCAATCTGGTGTCATTGACAAGCTCAGTATTCCTCCAAGCCCTGCATTCAAGTTGTTTATGAAGATGTTGAAGAGAACTGGGCTGAGGACGTAGCCCTGTGGAATCCCACTAGTCACTGGATGCCAGCCTGATGTCACCCCATTTACTGCTGCTCTTTGTGCCTGACCCGTGAGCCAGCTGCTCATCCATTACAGGAAATTAGGGTCATTCCTTTTTCATACCCTTGCCCCTCAGACACATTTCCTTCTTTGTAGACCAATATAATACAGTCCATAAAAAGCTTCTAGCAATAGAAATAATTAATAATTTCTACTTCCCTAGTATATAATTCC
Source organism: Petroica traversi (assembly GCA_025920805.1). Classification (NCBI taxonomy): domain Eukaryota; kingdom Metazoa; phylum Chordata; class Aves; order Passeriformes; family Petroicidae; genus Petroica; species Petroica traversi. Next base: position 14,695,839 of record JAHLSL010000023.1, read on the forward strand.
TTCTTATTCACTATTCTTCTCTATTCCCTAGTGAGCTTGCACATATTTCTGCAGGACAGAAATATATAGGCAATCAGAAAGCCTTAGTTCTTTCTCTGTTTAAATTCTTTAGGCATACTTATATTCTCTTTCATTCAGTGTCTTGCTCTTTCCTGATGAAAATTTGGATTTATCAAAGGGAAAAACAGGAAAAACTGAATCCTATTTCATTGCATAAGTAAGTGTCATCCAATAATAATTTCTTCTTTAACAATTAGTGTGTGCCCCTCCCTGGAATACTTGTGAAAGGTTTTCTCCTGGCTTTAATAGAAATAGTGCCCTGAAAAGCAGGCTGAAAGAGATGGAGAGTTCAGCCGGGAGAAGTCTCCAGGGTGACCACCAAGGTGCTGAGGCCTTTCAAAATGTAAAAGGGACTTACAAGAAAGATGGAGAGAGACTTCTTAACAGGGCCTGTTGTTGACAGAACAAAGGGCTGGTTTTAAAGAAGGCAGGTTTATATTGGAGATAAGGAAGAAACTTCCTATGATGATGAAGGTGAGACACTGTAACAGGTTGCTAAGAGAAGTTGTGGATGCCCCATCACTGCAAACATTAAAAGTCAGGTTGGATGAGGCTTTCAGCAACCTGGCCAAGTTGAAGGCATCTCTTCCTGTGGCAAGGGGGCTGGACTAAATTCTATGAGAGTTCCCCCCAACCCAAACTGTTCTGTAAGTGTTAAGACATGAAATCCAAACTCCATCACATATTTTATGGATGCACCTGTGTAATACAAAGTACAGCATATCACTGCAAACTTTGGCTGTCTGAGCTCATCTCATCTGGGGACCTATTTATAAATTTGAGTACAAAAATTATACATAGTGCTGTTTAGCTTCCCTTCAGAAGATATAAATGTCACTACTGCCATAGCCAGCACAGATTTAGTCTTGAAAGTACTAAACAACATTTTGGAGAAAGCCTGTGCTTTCTCAGATTCTCAAACTAGTTTTTCTGCTCATCTCACTGTGAGGGTGAGATGTCTTGGGAGGTGGGAGGTCTTGAGGACACATTCTGGACTAAATTTCACACAAACAAACAAAAAGTCTCAGAATATTTAAGGGAAAGATTAGAGCTGAACCTAACACAAATATCTGGAAAACGGTTCATACTGTAATGACTTGTTCAGTAAAAAATTAAAACCCTGGCTCATCTATCTGTATTTGGCCTTTGTTACCACAATGGATATTCCAAGTCTTGCCCTGAATTTACCTGCCTATCTCAGACAACATGAAGCAGCTTCACTAAAGTATCTGGCTAAGTACCCCATTCAGGAATATCTGTAATCTACAGAGGTAGGACACTGTTACAATTCCCTCACATGGAGGAATAAACTGAAGCTGTAAGTGTTTTACACAAGCTGGATGAGTACAGTAATCTAAGAATCACTGAATAAAGTATGTTGAGTAGTTCTTTAGCCATGTTTTGGGAAAAAAGTTTGAGTGAAGCTCTTCATTTGATGAAATTTTGTAAGATTTTAAGTCTCTCTTTTCCGAGTGAAGAAGGTTTCCTAAATCCTTAGGGAAGAGTATAGCTTAAAGCAAACTCATCTCTTTAGGGAGGAAAATCACATTCTTGCTTTCCATAGGCAAGTTGCTGATCTGATATGGACTTTTACCAATTCCTTTCTTTTCCACCAATCACTACATCTGAATATTGTCATTTAATGGTCATCTACAATCTTGGCAACTAAAATTCATAACTAATGGAGTCATAGACTGAATACAGACATAGGTTCACAACCCTTTAAAATTTTCTAGTCATTTCTTCCCTCTGCCCACAGATGGCAACAGTCTGTTTTTTCTCTGGTATAAAAATTATATCCATCTCAATTGTTCTCAGTTGAAATTTAGTTTGATACTTACTGCGTTTCTCTTAGTGGAAAGCTTGTTTCTCTGAAAGCCTCTCTTCCTTATATACGTGTGTATATATATATATATATATATGTATATATATATGTGTATGTGTGTGTGTGTGTACAAAAACTGGCCAAATACAAAATTCTTCATTCTCTCAAACTTTTTACTAAGTACTTTTCCCTTTTTTTTTTTTTTACTAGACAAATGAAACAAAGATTTTATTACTCTACTCAGGTATCGTTTCAAAATCATGGCTGTCAGCATGGTTCCTTTTCAAACTGACGCTGGCATCAGGCTGTAACTTTTTTTCCTTGGAGTGCTGGCTTCTGCACAAAATGGACACTGATGTAGACAGGAATGCTCTTGCTCTGAATGCTCTGTGGATTCATGAGGCTGATCCATGGATTTATGAATTGATATAATTTTGTTTTCTCTTTTATCCCAAATAATTTTTTTGTAACTCCCAGGATTCTGAAAGGGCCCACTGGTAGCACAGTCCCTAGGGCCATGTTATCCTCCCAGTCAGGGTGATCCAAAGTTCTTCCCCAAGACACCCCAAGGCATTATATACATTTATTTTAATTCCGTTCTCCCAGTTGGCCCATTGGCCTTCCTGCCCCTTTTGTCCTTATATGGAATTTCTCTGGAATGTTCTCCCCAGTTCGATGCCCCATTGGCCCCATCTACTTGGTCCCTCCTCCTGCCCCTCCTCATTGGTTCCCCAACCCATCCATCAGCATTGTCCCGCCCCAGCCCTCTCCCTATTGGTTGCTGTAAACCCCACCCCCTTTGCTACTTAAGGGCCGGGTTCCGCCTTTTTGGGGTCTTTGTCCCTGGACCCTCCAGGCTACGGAATAAACCAGACCCTTGGGACCTACACAGAGCCCCCTGTGTGCTCCTTGTGCCACTGTGATTGCTTCTCCCCCGTGCTGTGTGTGTGCTGGGCACTGCGAGTGTGAGCTCCCTGCATGGTCCTGCTGCCCCAGGATGATGCGGGGAGAAGAGCTGCTGTACCTTCAACACTTTGGTACAAAATCATCCACCTGGGAATTTTTTAGAAGTGATTGCCAAATGCCAATGGGTGGATGATTGCACAGGTTGTCATTTGGATGTTCTCTGTGAGATCAGTGTTGTATAAAAATACCAACTCACAACTGAAATATATGAAGTAATACAGTCCCAGAACCAACATTGCAGTATCTTTCCTAGACAATTTCATTTAAAAGACTTGTTCCACCAACCTACTTAATCATTGCAGCTTTAAATGCTTTGGTACAGTTTCACAGTTTCATAATTAGTCCATTAACTCTTGTGTTATATGATGTACTTCTTCTGCGAAAAGTTAAATCTTAAGGGATTTTGGTATTTGTATTAATATAATGGAAGTATGCACAATTTTGTCCTTGTCTTTAGAATTCCACTGAAAAGTGCCATTTGGGAGTGAATTGATTGGTTTTAATCACAGACTTGGATTGCTAAATAACGTGTATCCAGCATAAATGATTATTTTGCTCCTTGGCTATTTTATGCTGGTTATGAATAATGAATAATTTGTCACATAATAATATTTGTGGCTCCAAAGGTAATGTATTTTTCACACAAAGAAAACTGACTATGTTTCTCATTGCTCTTATTAGTTCTTGTAACAACTTTTCAGTTCGTACTTTTGCTTGTGAGTTTTAATGTATGTAATATCTATTGTGCTAGGTCATCATGTTGGTTCTCTTTTTGACCCCACAAAGTAATCCTGCACATGCTTAAATCTGTGTGCTTAATGCTTCAGGGCATCCAAGGGCTTTCTCTGTCACATTTACCACAGCACTACTTTTCAATTACTCCATTTTACTTGCGGATCTATGCATGACCAAACCTCAGCTTTTTTTCCTAGGTGCATTACTGGCTTTCCAGAGCTAGAACCAGTTGAGGTAAATTAGCACAGGTCTACTTATTTCAGTGGAAAAGTTCTTTTTCCTGCTTAATCTGTTCTTTCTTACTCTTAAAGCTTAGTAAGGTCATCTAGTGAAGAAGATCCCATATAGGAATCAATTCTCCAGCACAGTTATCAAAAACAAATGAAATAAAACCCCAGCCTTGTAAAAGAACACTGGTATACTCTAGCTGTTCAGAAAACCATTTGCTTCAGTTTGATTATGCCTTATTCTCAGGTGACATTTATAAGTCTCATGTTATTTTTTAATGTCTGTAAAAATCCAACAGAAGGTGCAATTGAACAAATTCCACACTGCATTTTAGAAGATGTTGTTTCCAGGGAAAATTGTACCATTCCTCATAGTTTACAAATATTTTTCTGATGTCTGACTTTTCCATTTTCTAGTTCTAAACTCATACCTGTGAACTTCGCGCCTTTTTTTCCACCCACATTTTCTCTGCTTGTTTTCGCACTGGATCACAAACCCAGTGGTACAAAGATCATGGCACTGTTACTTGAGCTTTGGGAAAGGCTACCAACTGTCAGAAGCAGTGATCAAATTAAAATATTCTTTCAAATAGTCTTTTTCCCATCCACTCTGTAGAATCCAGGCAAACTAGTATATGAGTCAGTAATGGGTGTAGTGAAAGGTCTTTTTCCTTCTTCTTTGGATGTGACTTCCTCTCCTGGAATGAGAGTCCATTTTCCAGTGAAACCTACACAGACATTCTTAAGGACAGCTAAACCCATGCCTTGCACTTCTAAATAAATGTAATTTTGGCTTGGAATATAAGAAAGTGAATCCTTGCTATGAAACATATAAATCACACTAAGAAAAAAGAAGCAATTGAGAGAAGTTATCTATTGGTTTTTCAGGACTGTGTACCCAAAGTACCCTTAAAAAGTGTCTTTTAAATACTGAGATCCTCTAACAGTAATTCTAAACAAGTTGTGTCACTAATAATAATAAAAATGAATAAAAATACATATTACAATATGATTTCATGAGAATATATTGGTGTCTAAAAAAAAAAGCATTCAAGATCTGTGTGCACCAATAATCAGAATGAAATGCCTATGTGATTTGCCAAGAAGTAATTTACATGGATATTGTAATAACATAGAGTCGTTAGAGGGTTTTTGCTTATATTGTGAGAGTGAATCTGATTAAAGAAAGTCACTTTGTGACTTAAAACTGCTTAAAAATGATTGACTGGATGTTTTGCCCCAAAATCTTTCCTGTGGGAGCAGTGTTTTAGCGAAGCATTTAGGCATGGAACTTGTTTTATAGAGTGGTGCCATTTGGTGCCATTTGAAATGCCTTCTGTATCCTGTTGGGCCTTCAGATGCTACTGACGAAGGGAACAAACTTCTACAAGTCCTGAGTGGAACCAGTAAGCTGCAGTGAATTCTCTAGGACATTTCTAATCTTACATACATTTTAGATAACTGAATCATACTACACATACTCAAAATAATTAAAAAGAATTGGTGTGACATTCAGAACAGTTTCTGTATAATTTCCATTTCTGTGCTGCCAAGCTGTTAAGAACATGAGATCAGCAGAGTGCTAAGGAGAGCCTCAGACCACTTCAACAAACTTACCCCTCTCTACTCCCAGGCAGATAGAAGAGATGATACCATTACTCTGTCAGTGGGGCAAATTGCAGCTTTGAGAGCTAAAGAATTGCACAAAGTACTCCATAACACAGAATTGCAGAGTGGTTTGGATTGGAAAGAACCTTAATGAACATCTGGTCCAACATACCTGTCACAGGCAGGGACATCTTTCACTGCATCATGCTGCTCAAAGCCTCATATAACCTGACTTTCAACATTTCCACTGGTGAGGCATCCACAATGTCTCTCTGCTCCAGTGTCTTACTACCCTCATGGTTAAAAAAAAAAAGTCTTCCTAACATCCATTCTGAATCACCCTTCTTTTGTTTTAAACCATTGCCCCTTGTCCTCTTTCTACAGGCCCTGTTAAAAAGTCTCCATTTTTCTTATAAGACCCCTATACATATGAAAGAGACACAGTAAAATTCCCTCTGAAGCCTTCTCCAGGCTGAATAATCCCTGGACACATTACTCCAGGTGGTTTTTCGTGAGAAGAGAGATGATCATTAAAATTCTGTATATACTCTGTTCTTCCCTTTCTGCAGTAGCAGCAATGAAGTAATTGTTCTGTGAAACACTTTCCTACTTAAAAAAACTTGTCTTTTGCCATTTACTTGAAAACTTCTCCTCTAGTAAGAAATATTGTTCTTTTGCTTGTAAAGGATGAAAATTCAGAATTGGTCAAGTAATTAAACACCCAACCTCTTTGTCTTCTAAGTCATGTCTTATCTTTTTATTTTAGAGGAAACCATGTACCTTTTTAATTATAGCTAAATCAGTGGATTAAATATTCTCAAGTCCTGATATTGTGCTGATTCTGTAGATCCTCTTAAAAGAAGTTAAGGGCCACCTTGCTGGGCTAGGCTGCTTAGGAGTAAAGACTGGGAATGCCTGCTCTCTGGAAAGGGCTTCTTACTGAGTCAGGAGCCAAACATTTCAGCCCCCATCAAAGACTGACACGTGCCTGGTCTGGCCCAGGACAAGAACACAAAGCATCTGCTGAACTTTACTGTTAGAGGGATGGGATTAGTATCTGCGTTTCTGCACTGGAATGTTTAAATTTCATGCAGCCATGGGGAGGTGTCCAAGACTTCCATAATTTGATCATTAATACTTCCATATATCAGTTCCACCTGAAAAATACTCAGATTCTTTGCTTAGAACCCCCATGTTCCAAAGTTGTACCTGAGGTACAATACTGACTTGATGAAATTCATTAAAAAAAGATAACAGGGATGGATTTTTCTCTCTCATAGCATGAGGCAGCCCAAAAACTTGGGGTTTGACAGTGGTATCAATCAACCACAAAAAAAACCAAAACATGGAAGTTATCATTTTTTATCACATAACAAATTTTGTAAAAAATCTATAGAAAGACTAAAATGAAAAATAGCAGAGAGGTACAGTTGGCACATCTAAAAGAGCACCTGGTAGATTTTAAGGGGAATCTGGAATTGGCTTGGCTTTTTGAAAATAATCCATTTTTAGTCACTGCACTTTTTTTTCTTAATAGCACTATTATACGTTTTCAAAAGCTTCACAGTCCTTAAGAAAATTATGTTCACAAAACATATATCTAAAAAATAGAAAATATTTTTAAACATATTTTTAACATTTTTCTTAGTAGCAACTGTGTAAATTTTTATTTTTGCATTTATTTTCTCCCCCAATTATTTTCTGTGTGGGTTTCTTTTGGGTTTTTTTTTGGTGGGGGGTTGTTGGTCTACACCCTTGGTGTTATAATATGCTGAGAAGCTGGGACACAGAGTTAAGCTCAATTAAAAGCTTTCAGTAAGATTTCCCTGTCTACTACTTCTGTGGCTCATCAGCATTCCCATTCCACAAAATAATTAAGTGGGTGCTTATACTTAGTCTTGTAAAGTGGTTCCATTTGAAGATGGATGCTGCAAGGTTTAAAATAAGGCTCAAGACATTTTTCAAACTCAGGGTCTCATTATTTTCCTTATATCAGAGGCATGCTATATCAAAGGGTTGCAGAAAATCATCCAGCAGTGGTGTAATCATAGCTGCCTGAGAACACAGGCATGGAAAAGTCTGTGAATAATGGCAAAGCTTTTCTTTAGTCGAAACAGTACAGCTAGAAAAGCAGGAAAGATGAAGAAGGGCCTTTACATAGAGTCTTTGACAATTTTATGGCTTGCCAGTGCTGCAGGATTTCTGCCTCCCTTGAGTGGATATGTAGTGAGAGCACTAAAGTGACTTAGATATCACTTACTGGAATGCAAGCTACTACAGCTGAGCAATATGTAGGAACTTCTACAAACTACATATGGCTTTTCTTCACCAATACAGAAAGTCCAAATAAAAATGCTTTTTATGTGAAATTTTCTTATGCATCCTGTATAATTTATACAGCTCTGAATGCCATTTAGCATTCTTGCAATTTAGGTAATTTGTAGTATCTCTTATAGAGTGGAAAAAAATTGTATCTTTCCTATTTTATTTTTTATCAAATAAAGTGAATTTTGCCATGTCTAACCTTTGTCAGTGATTTTCTGCTGTCATCAATGTAGCAAAGAAAACTGCATAGAACAGCTCCGTATTATCTGGCAATAAAGATTAATAAATCATTGCAGAAAAGACTGAAAAATACCCCCAATAACTAAAAAGTCACAATAAACTCCAGCAGAAAGATGAACTTTGGAAAAATCCCATTTACTTATGCCTTAGGAACTCATACTGAAACACATATTTATATTTCATTTGCCTTGACTATCTATAGGAAACTATCTATATATTGAACTCAAGTACAAGAGAATGCTACAGAGAAATATACTAGAGATTAGAGAGTAAAGAAATATTATTAAAGTGCACATTTTTGGGGCTTTATATGATATACAGGACTTCATAAGGAAATCCAGAGGACTAGAATTTAAGTCCAATAGGTACTTGACACAGCTCTCCCACTGATGTGCCTCATCATCAGTTTAGCACCTTTGAACTTGCATGTACTCATCTTTAATATAGCTGCCCAAAGTCTGCCAAACTCACAGGGCCATCAGCAATTAATAAATAATATTTGCAAAGTATATTCCTATCTTAGGATTGGAAGTGTTTGATAGATCAATGTGACTTGTTTAGGAAAGATACTGGAGGACACAAGGATAGGAATTAGGTGCCAAATTACTTTCTAAAACCTGTCCCCTGCTCTATATGCACTATATGGGTATTTAAAGTAGATGTTTCTGTAGTCACTGAGATGAGGAAAGTGGTTGTTACCAAGTATGACAATGTAATTTCCCAGAAAAATCAGTCATGCTAAACTGCACTGAAGGAGAGAGTAAGGAACCTCTACTTCATGAACTGCAATAAATTTTTATTTTCTTACATTGTTCTACTTGAATTACACAACAAATCTGATACCAAATCTGAGCTTCTTCTAATTAGGAATATTTTCTGAAAGACCACCAGGTCCAACCACTAGCTTTTTATCCCATTTCCCAGCAGGAAATAATTTTATATAATAATTCAGTCTTATAGATCTTTTGCTGTCCTTTTCCACAATATTTTGGACACTTATCCTATCTTCACAGAACTTTTACTTCAGTTTTGATTACTAATAACAGTTTAATTGATTAATGATCTGAATCAAAAACTTTTTACTCAAAAGAGAGCCAAATTTTTCACCCTTTTGAACAGAATAGAAAGAATCTTGAATAGAAATCAAAGGTGGAGAGCAAATGCCTTGATGGAAAATACTGTAAGAGCTATATTGTGAGAAATAAATAACATTAATGCTCAGGGGGTCTTGCAGAGCTTGCAATAAAAGTCACTTTCTATGCTGGCTTGAGGTGATATTATACATTAAATTTCATGATGGATCAGACTCCTCTGTGACTTATCAGCCAAGAACCACAAAATCACAGATTCACTTAGGCAGGAAGAGACCTCTAAGATCATCCAGTCCAACTGTTAACCAAACACTGCCAAGTTCTCCACTAAACCATGTCCCCAGTGCCACATCCAATCTTGAAAACTTCCAGGCATGGGGTACCCGTGGGGCATTCTCTGGACAACTTGTTCCAGTGCCTCACCATCTCCACAGTAAAGAATTTCTTCTAACACCTAATCTTATCTTGACCTGTTTCAGTTTAAAGCTATTCCCCTTATGTTCTATCACTACATGTCCTTTTAAAAACCCCTTTCCAGCTTCCATCTAGGTTGTCTGTAGGTATTAGAAGGCTGCTTTATGCTTACTCATGAATCATCCAGTATTTTCTGTTTGTTCTTGAATTCTTAGCTTCAATACATTTTGTGGCAATGAGTTATACTGGTAGTTCGCTTGCTTATCTGCTTTTTTTTTTAATGTCATCTTTACTCATGTTCACGTGTCTGCAGCTACACTTACTTCAACATCTCTTCAGGTCCTGAAAATTTGGAGTCAAACTCTGAAAATTCTCCCTGAAGTCTGAGATTAGGTTGGGGAAAGAAAAATTATGCACAAAAGCATTATATTCTTCTCCTGTACATAATAATGCTAGCATGAAAGAAAAATTAGCTTATTAATGTCATGTGAAGTCTAAGAGTTTTAAGAGATAGTCCAACCTGGTATCACATTCTATTCTTCTTTTATGCTGAAGAAATGGTGTTCTCTGAAGTAATGCTGCCAATCTGCCCTTTCCATTTTCTGTTACAGCCAGACTAATTTTTATGTATCTTATGCCCTTTGGGTCTAAAATCTGCTTAGTGATACTTAGAAGCCAAGTTTCTAGGTGCCTTTGAAATGCTAGAGAAGAGAAAGCCAGAAAGATTGTCCAGGGTTCCATTTACTTTGTATCTATTTAAAAAGCACATTAAATCAAGAGCTTAAAGCACCCTTGCTAATTACTACTCGCCATAGTTAATCATAGGACAAGATGGCAAAGTAGCCTACTGAATCATTTGTATAGACTGCACAAGGATTTGATCTTCTGTCGTGCTATGTCTTGAATTTCAAGTTGCTCGGAAAATTCAAATTCATGATCTCAATCAGCTAAACACTGCAGCCTTTGGGTTCAGGGCTAATACCTGTCTACACAGGATAATAATCTCCTGCCTTCTAAGAATTTTTTAACACTAAATGGCAAGTATAAGTTGCTTCAGTTATAGGACAGAAAGCCAAATATCTATAGTATTACTATGGGATATGGTATCTACCTTATACAGTAAGCCGTTAGAATGAAGACTGACTAAAAATTCCTCTCTCCCTTGTAAATGGTTAATCAGTACCTTCTAAGAATTTTGTTCTCTCTTGCACATATGATATTAGTCCTCTGATCAGCAAAGGTGGGCAAGAAATATGAAAACAGCCAGACACATTCTGCTGGGGTGGATCTGCTGTCACTGCAGATAACTCTGCCTTTGGATGCACTTCACAATGCAGGAGATACTAGAAATTTTCCTACTGAGTACAGTAGCTGGCTAATCCTAAACCTAGCCTTTGCATTACTCCTTATCAATAACAGGGGCAATTAGTGAATCTGCTCTCAAAGAACAGTGTACACAGAAACTCAGTTTTCCAGGTTTTCTGTAAAACAATGGCAAGTTATAATTAATAATGCAAACCAGAAATGTTATGGAGATGAAAATATTTTGAAAATGGCTTCGATCCTATTTTAGATGGGGAAGGAGTCCAATTTAATCAATTACACATAGTATATTGCATAAATTTTATTAAAGATATGATAATTCATTATTATTTTTAGTACTACTAAAAAAACCCTATACACAATTACAAGGTGTTATCTGCATTTGCATAATGATACAAAAGGAAATCTAATACTCCAGAAATGCATCCAAATAGTACACTCTCTAAAGCATCTAGGTAACAATCCTTATATTTGGGAATTAGATCCTAAACTTCTATATGTATGTTCTCCAGTATTTACAGCCTTAAAATCGTAGACATGAAAATCATAGTCTTGCTTACAAAAAGAATATAACAAACCATTTTTTTCACTCACTCACTCACTCACTCACTCACTCACTCACTCACTCACTCAC